>PVJA010001534.1:0-124682 GCA_004027025.1 Myocastor coypus
CTGGGATTACAGGCGTGAGCCACCATGCCCGGCTTAATTTTTCATTCTTATACTTTTAGGAAATGGTAATTTGTCTCCAAGTAATAGAGCCACTCAGTTTTTTTCAAGTGAAACAAAATTAAGCTCCCAGAGAATAACTTGACATTTTAAAAAGAAGTTTTATTATGAAAGTGCATGGAATTCAATGCATCATTTGTGTATCCACAATAGCAGAGAACTTTGATAACAGACTGTCCCCATAGGAGATATGTGTCCTTTGGTCAAACATAAATAACAATAATAACACTAAACACAATAGCAAATTCACACAAAATATTAAAACATGACAAAGGGCAGGAAATACTGAGTGTGGAGAGTAAGGTGCATCTCATTGAGAACTGTCCGGCTCAGGTGACCTTCTCTGAAGACATCATGCCTCGTTCAGCTCTAGGTACTCCATGTGCTCCTGAACCCAGGGCTCACTGGGGTTAGCACAGACTTGCCTGCCCCTTTTGGTTTGGAACCTGTAGATCAAGAAGAAGACAGATTAGAATCCAATGGAGCCTTTGAAATCATCTGCTACTATTTCTTCCCAATCCTGGACATCTCCCTTTGCTGGACCCTGGCTCTGTTGGACAGTTCTAGCCAACGAGCCCCTTCCTGGAGGCACTGAAGCCAGGATTCCTTAACTTCCAGTCTTGCATTGAGCTATGACCCTGGAGTGTTCCTAGATTAGGAACCAATGAGTTTTGCAATAATAAGAATTTATGCCTCCATTCCACACCACTGCTAACATTAATTATTTCACCTCTTCTAGCATGGCTTGAGAGATGCACCCGCACTTCAAGTAATCTTTACTCTTCCTGATTCTCTACCCTATGGCTAGAGTCCTCTCCAGGAACCCTTTAGTCTTCTTTGTCACCAATTTATCCTCTTTCATGACTCAAACAGTGATCTCATAATTTTTTTTTTATGCTTCTTGGCAGGGATTCAGTCTGAGAACCACTTTTTCTTTTATCATCATCCTATGTCCCCAACTGGCCTCTTTTCAACCCTGCCTTCACTATTGCCCATGAGAGCAGCCCCAGCATTGATACTCACACCACAGCTGGTTGTGGACAGAGGCTGCTGGTCTCGTAGTAGTCGGTCACAAAGTTGAGAGGCAGCTTCCTCTTGGTGAAAGAGAAGCAGCAGGCTGTGGGAGGGTCTGAGCCCACTGGAAGGAAAAGTAAGGGTGAAATCACAACTTTGCATGGACCTGTTCCTAGTGGCTTCTTGCTGTGGCTCTTCACTGAACACCTCTGTAGCACTGTAGTAACCCCTAATACAGTTCTTTATAATTCACACCCACTTATGTAGATAGAGAATCCTCAGAGAAGGCAAGAAATAATTCCACAAAATTGGAAGCTGATTGAGTCGAGAACATGTCTCATTATCTTTGTGTTATAGATGGGAAACTAAGGTTGAATCAGCCATAAAAGGTTTAACCAGGCTCAGGCCAGTAATCAGAGATAGAATCAATGCAATACTTTGACTTCTAACCCAACCTTTCCTTCTCCTGGCTGTTCATCTTAAGAAAATGGAACTTTAGATTCTACATTGAACAATCAAGTCTTTGGTTATCTTCTGAGCACTGAATTATTTCCTCTATGGATCCTGATGTTGGACCAGCCCCAGGGAAAAAGTGGACTCTGACTCCCTCATAACTCTAGCAATGAAGGAGGAAGGTTGGACTTACCTGGTGCAGAGAGCACTGGAGAGCAGAAGGCAGCCCCGATCACAAGGAGAGAGAGGACAGTCACGCAAAATTTCATGGTCAAGCTAGAGCCAAGACTGCAGAGGTCAGAAGCTTGGTGGAGCTGAGACTGAAGATTTCAGAAGAGCTGAGGAGCTTCAGAAGAGCTTCAGGTCCTGCCTCTTGTGCTGATCTGAGTTTGGAACCCCTCTTTATAGGAACTCTGAAGCTGGGGACAGTGGTGGGGGCATAGGGAGATATGTGAAATTTCCACAGTTGCAGTGATGTCATGGTACTAATAAGGAAACTTCAGCTGGCTAAAAGTGAAGAGATCCTTATAGCTTCTCTCTCTCAGGATGATGTCACCACAGAGAAAGAGGAGGAGGGAAGAAGTTGCTGTGCCTTAGAGGAAGTGGTAGACCAGTGTCAGTGACTGGGGTGAGCACTGCTGGTCTGAGAGACAATTTGAGTTCACACTTGCTGGCATGGGCTGGTGGAAAATGACCGAACTGCTCTTGATGATTGCCACTAGCAGAACCTTGTGGCTTCCTGTCAGTCTTTCAAGGTTAGCTGTGTTCTCCAGAACAAACACAGAAGATGACCAGAGAGGGGAACTATTGAACACTATGGCCACTTCCACATGTCAGGACTGCATTCAGGTGAGAGAGGTTGGGTTTGCCTCTCCCAGAACAGAGTACAAATGGAAAAGAAATAAAGATTTCAGGGTATTTTCCTGAGCCAATAAGAAAATAGGAGAAAGAAATCAGCAAGAATCAAGTGAGGGAAACTGAAAGAATGCTTTTCTTGTATAGACATAAAATGAGTAGCTAGAGATGAATGTATCTATGTTACAGGGAGAATATGTGTGTTTCCCTACCACTCCATAGGGAATGTCTCATGTCCCTGAAAATCCCTGGCCGGTTTCACAGCTGCTGACAGCCTAACTAGGAAGAAAATTTTCCCAGTTCCCTGTAGTGGATGGGATATGGCAAAGGAGGGAAATTCAGATGACTGGACCAAAACATCCATCACTTGTAGGTCAGCCTCTTTGATCTTCCTACTCACAACAAACACCGTAACTGAACCTTCTCTGCTCTGAGATGGGAAATTGAAGAGTGAAAAGTGGGAGATAATCTTCCTGCCTGCTTTCACTCTATGGTACAGGAGGCTCAGTGTTGTAGAACGATCTGAGCTGGGAAAAGAACAACAGCAAGGGGGCCCGGCGGGATGGCTCAGTGGTCTAAAGCCCCTGCTTGGGAAAGCTTGGGCGGCTTCAGGGACCACGGTTCAATCCCCAGCACCACATGCTGTGCCAGCCCTGCCCTGAGGGGAGGCTGAGCTGGCCATAAAAATGATTGAATAAACAAATAAAGGTTCTGAAGCAAGAAAAAAATAAATAAATTATTAATTAAAAAAAAAAAGAACAACAGCAAGGCTGGATAAAAACTGGCCACAGGCCCACTGCAATTGCAGAACACTTGACTGTGTCTGCATCTGCTTCCTCTTAGTCCAAAGAGAAGAATTTTCTTTTCCTTTCTTCTTTTTTTTTTTTTTTTCCTTTTTTTTTCTTCTTAGCAACATCAATAGGGAGGTGGGTCATGCCCACACACTGTGCTCTGTAGAACTGTTGTAAGGACAATATGCAATGTGTCAACTGTTAAAAAAAGAAAGGGGAAGAGAAAAACAAAAGTAATGTTGATTGAATGTGTTAATGTTTAATTGTTTGATCAATCTTATATATCTACATCTATTAATCTAAACTGATCTGATGATGAAAATATGTAATATAACCACTGTTAAATTTATACAATAAAATATTTTTTAATTTAATATTTTATTGTTTAAATTTAACAGTGGTTATATTACATACTTTCATCATCAGATCAGTTTAGATTAATATGTATAGGTATATAAGATTGATCAAACAATTAAATATTAACACTTTTAAATCAACATTACTTTTTTTTACAATAAAATATTAAATCATAAAAAAAGAAGAAAAAAAAACTGGCCACAGGGGTCGCAGAGATTAGTCTCTCTCTAAGTGAGTGTTGAGCAAGGGAAACTTCTCACATTTATTGAGGGCTACAAACTGGCTAAAGAAGATGCCTAACTAATTTGGTGTAAACAAACTGCTATCTTTATTGCCTTTCAGTATTCACCAAACTCTAAGTTTACATATCACTAGTTGGTAACTTCCCCAGCAGTCAGTACCAGGCATGGAACTCCCTTGCCAGGTAAGCACTCTGACCACTGAGCTGTCTCCCCAGATCCAAACCAGCCTGTTCTAATGCAGTGCTGGGATTCAGTAATGTTAAGGAGACCCCTAGGTGTCAGAATCAAGAGCACCAGCCTCACAAAGCTGCTATATATAGTGCTTGGGAATCACTCGAGGGCATGAGTAGAGACTGGAAAACCAAAGTGAGCTAGAACATGCTGTTATTATGTTGGGATCATACGCCAAGTATAGACAATGCATGTGGTTTCTCCAGTATTGCATCCAAGTCACTTTGGAAAAAATGGGAGCAGAAATTAAATTATGAATTGAAAAAAGTACAGAATTATTCAGTGGGAAGGGAGACCTCAGGCCCCTGAGCTAACTGAAGAAGACCTCATCAGGACTGCTACACTGTGACCATCAAGCCAGCCAGCTTCCTTCTATTAAAATGACAATGGGCCTTTGTCACAGGCCACAACCTTTGCTTTGGCCATCAAGAATGGAGGGCAATGAATTTAGGGAATGTTAAATTTCAAAGAGAATTGCAAGTCTTATGGGTATACTGTGCTTCAAGAACATTTCCAGTATTCCTCATGAAACGCTTTCCTTTGAATAATGCTTTTATTTTGTTTTTAGTCTTTTACATGTATGTTGTAGGCAGTGCTCAAACAAAAAAGCAAAATAATTGTGGAAAACGTTATTAAGTCCTGTGTGGCAGGCACTGTGCCATGCTGGGTCTTCACGCTGTTAGATAGTGGTAGTGAAGAGTCAAGAAACACTTCCAAACAATGTGAGGCCTGAATATTTTAAAATTTTTATTAGTTTATTTTTCTTTCATAGAAAGTATACTCAGTGTATAATAAAATCTACGAAGTGAAAAAAAAATGGCTCTGTCATTCTGTGTCTTGTTTTATAAATTACTTTTAGGGCTTTTTATTATTTCTTGATTAGTATGTCATAGTTCATTTCTTAGTGTTAATCAATGCATATTCCTTTGTGTTATATATCACATTCGCATTTAACCATCCTGCTACTCTGGTCAATCAATTGAAAC
This sequence comes from Myocastor coypus, assembly GCA_004027025.1. Lineage (NCBI taxonomy): Eukaryota > Metazoa > Chordata > Mammalia > Rodentia > Myocastoridae > Myocastor > Myocastor coypus. The sequence goes on from PVJA010001534.1 coordinate 4,987, forward strand.
TATTCTAACCTTTTTTCTATTTTAAGTTGAACACAGATTTGAAAAATGATTGGCCCGACTGAGAGTGCAGGGTATGTCATTTAGTCAAAACCTGAGATTCTTACATATTTTAAAGTTAAAAACTCTATATATTGTGTTCTCCTGAACGTTGGGTGACTGTAGATAATTTATAATGTACTGTGTTTTTCTTTTTTATTACTTTTAATAAGAAATAATGCAACAGTTTCAGAACACATTAGTAGTACATTCCCAATAATTGATACAATGCATTTTGTTGTCCTCGAGGTAGTTATTTAGAGCACAGGATGCAGACATGATAATTTTTCTAATCACTATTAATACAAAAATTTCTTCTCATTGAACTAAGAGACAGTAGTTGTATACATAGTCCAATATTCCATCATCATACTGGGTTATTGGCATAACTGGCAATGTCAGAAACTGTTGATTTAGTTCTTTTACAACTCAACATACTAATCTAGCTTTACTTTTTTATGACTCATGGTTAAACTTTTCCGCCTGGTGGTTAGGGGCAAGTTAAAGCAACACCTGTAAAACAAAACTTGTAACTTTTGTATCTGACAAGTTCAGTCAAATTTCCTCAGGATTTACCTGGAAATCATGTACAGTGTTTTGTAGAACTGTTGTCAGTGTCAGTGATCTGAATGAGTCACAGCCATTGCTTGACCAGTTTGCTGTCTGTGTTTTTCAACAGCTAGCAAAATGATTTTGAATGTCTTCACCACAAAGGAGTGGTAAATAAGGAAATGGATATACTCACCCTAATTTCAACACTATACAATGTATATGTGTATCAAAGCAGCATGTGGCAGCTGGGAATGGTGGGACACATCTGTAATCCAGCACATGGGAGGCTGTGGCAGGAGGATTATTGCAGTTCAATCCCAGCCTAGGCTACATAGTGAGTTCCAAGGCCAACCTAACTACATAGTGAGACCATATCTCTGACAAATTAATTTAAAACCAAACCAGCACAGTGGCCAGGGTTGGATTCCTGGGTGCTATGCTGGCCCCGGGGGCAAACTGAGATTGAGACTGGGCATGGTGGTGTGTGGGAGGCTAAAAACAGAAGAATCACTATGAGTTCAATCTACATATTGAAACCCTGTAAACCCTGTAGACCCTGTACTAAAATTAAAAAAAAAAAAAATAGCACCACAGTGAAACTATAAATATGTACAACTTGTATGAACCAATAAAAATGTTAATTAAAAATGTTATAAATTTAAATGATCATGAAAATAACAGCTAATATCGAGCAGTGCACTTAGTGTGAGCCAGTATTGTAGTGCTTTCATAGATACCCAGGGGCCCACTGAAAGAGGTTCTATTACTACCTCCTTTTGTACACGAGGACACTAAAACACAGAGCTAACAGACTTACAGAAGAACACGCTGATGACGCACAATAGATTTACAAACAAAATAAAGTCTTGCCATGGAGGGTAAGGGATGAGAAAGGCAAGTGTGCTTTATTAAAAATTTATACTAAAAATTGAACAGCTGAAGTCTTGTATTATGACATAAAATGACTTTCAGTTTCAAATTTCATATGATTTTGAACAGCAGAATCCATGGACTTCTCTCTTTTGCTTAGCAAATTTGAGCAACTTAATGGTGGTTTTCATTATTTGTCTACACTGTTAATCTGTGAGGCATCCATGACATATGTGCATGTCAAGTAGGGTTCAGTTGTGTCCTGTAATTTTCAAAAGGGATAAATTACTTTTACAGGCTGCTGCTTCAGTGTCAAAAACAGGAGAGACTTGTGCATTTAGGGAACTGTAAGCGCTTGAGAAGGGCTGCATTTTGGTTATGAGGAAGTCTTAAGGAGGCAAGTTGCAAAGCCAAAGAGGTTGGTGGGGGAGGGAGTCAGGTTGCAGCCGGGGTTACATCATGGGGACGCTTCTATTTCCTGCTGAAAACAATGAGGTAGAACTGAAGAGCCTCAGTAGAGGCAGGCAGGCACCTATTCACACTCTAGGAAAATTGCATTAGATGCTGTGGAGGGGGAGGTGAAATCAAGGGGCAAAACTGGATGAAAAGCCGGTACCTCAGATGCCCTGACAGTGGCTCTGAAGAAAACCTGAAGACTCAGCTCAGACAGCAGAAGGGAGTGGCAGGTAGATGTTCAGAAGGCCAATTTAGGTGAGAGCTGAGAATGGAATAGATATAGGAGATGGGAGAGGATGAAGAGGAATCAAAAGTGACGTCAGGCTTCTAGCTTGGATGCCTAACAGAACAGATGCGTTTATTGGGTAGAGCATACAGCGGGAGTCAGGAGGGAGAACTAACTCAGTACCAAGACACGTACCTTGACCTACTGCATGCATACAAAAGAGCCAGAGAAAGTGATAAAAACTCAAGACAGGAAAGAAGAGCTGGGCTCAGAACAGGAATTGCACCCATGAGACATCATCCCTCCAGAAGGCTGGAAGGGGTCTTTGGGACATTGTCTCTGCCTCCATGAAGGATGAGACCTCGCTTGCTGTAACACGACTGATGTGAGCCAATCATACCAAATTAGGCCAAAGCTATGCTAATCAGGGCTGTCTTTATCAGTGAACCCATCCATGGGCCACTGTTGCTGCTAGTGACATCTGGGAAGGTGGAGCCACAACTCAAAAACTGAAGTGAAAGCAACACAGTAGGCATCTAGGAGAGACAAGGCAATAATGTTGGAGAAGAGGACTTGCTCAGTCAGAATTTTAAGGACTTCTGCTGGACAGAGTTAGAGACTCCAGGAAGCTGGTTGCACTATCTGGGACATAGATCATGCCCTGCCATGCTCAGGGATCCAGTAAATCGACTGCTCATTATTTTCTGTCACTACCATCTAAGCACCCTGAAAACTTCTCCAAAGATCAAGAAAGTGACACATAGCCTCTCTTATTTTTCCCTTCTTAGCAATGTTTCAACTCCATAATGCAAGTTAAGGCATCACAACCTGGCTGTTATAAGTCATATGTGCTTTATATTCATTCACTAGTTATTTAGTAAGCTTCACTGTGTCAGGCAATATAGTGACTGTTGTACATATGTTTGGGAATAATGCAGAGAGTGAAATATAAAACTGACTAATTCTGACTGTGTAACACTGCTCAAATTAAAAAAAAAAAAATTCACCTAGGAACATTAACTTTCAATTTAGGAAATTTCTAACACTCTTCCCAGTCAGCCACCCTATGGTTCCCATTACTTATATGACAGATATATTAAGTACATACTAGACACAACAGTATGTTATTTTTCTTCTTTATGTATTTGGTACATGGTCTCATATGCACCTCAGGATCATAGTGATCATCCAACAGTATGTTATTTTCTAATCCAAGTAAAAAGACACGGCAACAGGTAATTTCCTGGTGAGGGGATTAAATTGGAAATTTTTACAAATAGATAAACACTAAGAATCATACATTCAATAAATCATTTTTATGAAGAAGAACATCATGACAAACAGAGGCATGGTAGGGAGATTCTTCATGTTCTAGTCATCAGGTGCCAGAATTTTGTTACCTAAGATCAACCAAGAAGACACAGTCGCTATTTGGTTTTAAGTTAACAAGACATCACCTAACATCTTGAAGAAAAGTTTGCATAGATGACTTGGTTTACGCTGTGGTAATTATTGCAATCCTGGAAGGACACCACGGCCATTGTCAGAACAAGCAGTTACCTCAGCATTTCCATTTCCTCTTTGTTCTCCCCACAACTCAGAAACCGAATCGTGAGGAGGAAGTGCTTTCCTAAGACATGAGCGATGGGGGGCAGGGAGGAAGGGAAAAGAAAAAAAAAAAGAACACAGCAAAAATAGAAACAATCATTTACAAGGAAGAAGGGGAATGCAATTGAATGGAGGGGCTGAGAATGGGGGACAGGAGAAGAATCAAGACAAATTATGCACAGGTGCACATTCCCTATAGTGAAATGTGACCATCATGTGTATTAACAGAGTCCCAATACAATTTGTTTAAAAAAAAGAAATGAGAGATACATTGTACGTGGGCCATGAGCGAAGGGCTGGGGGAACGGAGAATGTGGTTAAGGAGGGATTATCGTCTGAAAAGTCAGTCCTAGTAAAAGGAGTAACCGTGACTCCTTTTTAGGAACTGATAGTCATACAGGAAGATCCTTGGCTGCCACAGTCACCATGAAACCTCCATGACAAACTGCCATTTGTCACGCCTTAGCTTTGCCTGCCTTCCGGCCAGCATTAGCAGTTGCAGGGTGAGAGGAAACAGAGCTTGTGCGTTCTTCAAACTGTAGCTCTACGGACATCTAGGAAGGAGAGAGTTCTCTCAGGGAGAACTTCCTTTGCTTATGTTTAATATTATCTGTTGTTCTCTGGTACCCGACCTGGCCACTCTAACTCCCTTGGGGAGAATTCCAGCCCCTCCTGGTTTCATCCCAGTTTAACTCCATCATCCATTTTCCCCCAGCCCTCCTGATGCTCCACTGAACATTGTCCTTTTCCTTCAGAGCCCACAATGTCCCCCCGTTTCTTCACATTAGCTGCACCTCTACCTCCCACGCCATCCATATGTATTCTATAGGATCCAATCAATGTTCATCCATTTAATGAAGTCTTCTTTCATCTTCCCATAGAAGATCATTTCCTTCTCCTCATACCGAGTGTTCTTAGCTTTCGCTTCATCCTGTTTCAGGATCAGTGGTTCTCAACCTTTCTAATGCCATGACCCCGCAATACAGTTCCTCGTGCTGCGGCGACCCCAAACCAAAAAATAATTTTGGTGGCTACTTCAAAACTGTAATTTTGCTACAGTTATGATTTTCCGATGGCTTTAGGTGACCCCTGTGTTTTGGTCGTTTGACCCCCGCTGGGGTCGTGACCCACAGGTTGAGAACCGCTAAGTGCTATAATCACCTCTGCACATACTATACTGATTCCTACTATGTTGGGGCGCTCTAGGATATATGCATTAAGAAGAACTCGGAGTGCTACTCATTTACCTTTGTCTGCCTCCTCCCAGATATATAACACTATCCCATTAAATATTTGATGGCTATGAACATATAGCCCCAAAGTTGTCTTTCTGTGTGTGAATTAAAGGCTGACCCATGTTATTTAAGGTGAATAACAGTGATAATAAGCACCGATTCTCATTAGAGTGATCAGTTTAGAGGTTAATGCAAAAGCTGAACGGAACATTGTTATGATAGAGGCAATGAATCACAAGGGAATCCCATTAAAGCAACACCAATAACCCAATGACGTTATCAAGGTCTGCCCAGCCCCTTGTGAGTTTTGCTGTTATATCACCTGTAATTTTGAGGTTGTAGCATGGTTGAGGCCTGCATGTATTCATGGACAGCAACTAGCAGCTGTAGAGGAAGATGTTTAGTCATGAGCGGAGGAAAAGGAAGAGGAAGGTTATGCAACACTTCTTAAATATACCTGGAAAACAATCTCTCCCAAGATGTGTCAACAAGTTTACACGCAGAAACCTTACTGATGAATCAGAACAAGGTGTTTCTCTTCTCAAAGTGGAAGCCAACCAAGTTCACCAATAAACTGAAAAATTATTTTCAGGTGATTGAGAAGAAAGTGATTCAACAACTGTTCCAGTGAAGAAAGCCTCTTCAAGAAAATTGAATCTGCAATTTATTATCATTTTTGGCTCATTTCATTATGGTAGTAATGGATAACTGGCTTTCTTTTGCATAAAGCAATGTGAGAAATTTCCTTAGTATGTGTTACACATGTCCAAGTTTCATTGCCAGGAATGTGTTATCCAAAATGTCTATTATTTGGTAAACATGGAACTCTGGATTTTGAGTAGGTTGTGGGGAATGTTATGTAGCAGGGAATAGTCATAGTCCTGGTGGTCACGCAGGAAAGTGTGAGGAAAGAAAACGAACATGTGAAATGAAGTCAGATTTTGTTTTGGTTTTGGTTTGGTTTTGCTTGTCTTTTTGGGACAGGGTCTTGCTATGCAGTTCAGGCTGGCCTTGAACTCAATTTGTAGACCAGGCTGGTCTCCAACTCACACCAATCCTCCTGCCTCACCCTCCAAAATGCTGGGGTTACAGGTGTGTGCCACCATGTCCGGCTATTTTTAAATTTTTTCTTTCAGAACCAGGGATTGAACTCAGGTCTTTGCCCTTGCCAGGCAAGCCCTTATTCTACTGAGCTATCTCCCCAGTCCTGAAGTCAGTATTTAAAAATTTTTTTTTAATTTAAAAATAAGTTGAACCAAATTTCTGATTATAAAATGTGGTAGCGACTTACTAAGACATAATACTCAAAACATAGAAAGAGAAATACAGACTGGGGAGAAACTGGGTAGAAAAATCATTTATAGATCAGCTCTTAAATGACCAGCTTAGAACATTCCTCAGTGAACCCAGTCCCCTTTCCTGCTCATAAGGAAACCATTTCCCTAGAAGAAGCTTCAGTAGATCATGAGTTGAGAGCTCAGACCCACAGCTCAGAGATGCTATTCTTGAACATCCGGAGCCACTGTGGTCACCAAAGACTGAGTTGAGCAATGCTGAGGTGACAATTTTACCATGCTTCAAATTTTCCCTTGTCACCCCCAGGATGCATTTCCCCTTTGGTCCAGGCTGCTTATAAAAGGCAGAGATGATGGCCGAGACACCGAAGCACAGGGGCAGCACGGGGTATCCAAGCCTTCCTCAGCTCTGCTGACACTTGAGCCCAGACTCCCCTTACTCTCAGTATCATGCAGGTCTCCGTGGCTGTCCTCGCTGCCCTCCTCTGCGCCGTGACCCTCTGCCACCAGGTCTTCTCTGCACCAGGTGAGTTTGTGCTGTTTTTCTATACTCTCTGACATGAACAGACCTCTCAGTCTTCTCTTGTGGCCTCACAAACTCCAAGGAAAAAAAGAATTTTGTAAAGGGCCAGAAAACTTCTCTATCTGTCTCTCTCATATTACAAAGGGTCATTACTCTCCTAGTCTCCATCTCTTAGAGCCAGGCTTGGGGTATGTAGGGCAGTTGTGGTACCTTGTGCAGACAGAACAATGGGTCCCAAACGAGGGAACTTGCAAGAGGCAGAATGGAGGTCTGGTTCCTTCCTAGTGAGGTCACCTGCAAAGAGATGAGGCAAGAGAATAATCTGCCAAATCAGGCAAGGAGAAACAGAGCCCACAGTGAAGAGTTAGAAAGGAGAGGCAGAAGTGAGGAGAGAGAGATTTCTAGGCAAAGGTGCCTAATGCCTGCCAGTGGCAGGTATTCCAGCCTCCACTTGGAACAAGGCCATTGTCCTCATCATGTAAAGGAGCAGCTCTGGGCTGGCCTTCCCTTCTAAACCACCACTTGGCTCATTCTGATCCTTCCTCTGCAGTTGGTGCTGACACGCCGACAGCCTGCTGCTTCACCTATGTGTCCAAGAAGATTCCTCGCCAGTTCATAGTTGACTATGATGAGACCAGCAGCCAGTGCTCCCAGCCCGGGGTCATGTAAGTGCAAATCCTCCTGCCTGCTCTAGGGAACAACCCTCTAAGACACAGATGGGCTAGAAGAGACATTCTAGAAAGGCTCCTATACTGTCAGCTACATAAAAAACAAAGACTTAGAGGTGTGACCTGACTTGGTATCAGGGCTTGGTACATCATGAGGAGGGCTGCCATAGCCAGGATGGTGAGGACAGAAAGAGGGTGGTAGGGTGTTCTGAGGGACCCCTGAATCAGTGGCTGTCTAGACTGGCATAAGAGAAACCATCTCTAAGCTACTACAGACATGGTCTCAGGAGGCCCCTGTGGGAGTCTTCAGTGGTTGATCCTTTTCTCTCTCCACAGCTTCAAAACCAGGAGAGGCCGGGAGGTCTGTGCAAACCCGAGTGAAGCTTGGGTCCAAGAATACGTTAGTGACCTCGAGCTTAATGCCTAAGTAGCCTAAAAGCAATCAGGAACCCACAGACCTCCAAGAGGACCAAGGATGTACATCTTGGAAACAACTTGTGACCTCCAGAGCTACCTCCCCTATGGGAACTTTTAACTTAAGTCTTAATTTATTTGTGATGTTTAATTTTTTAATTTAATTTTTATTTTGATACTGAGCCTGTGACCAGTTATATGAAAAATCTCGAGATAACTTCTGCACCACTCATCTACTCCCTTCTTCCATCCTGTTGGTGACAGTTGAGCATCTGTCCTCAGCAAGTTCTAGGAAGACATGGTACCACAGACACAAAACTGACACATGAGTCAGGGATGCATTTATTCTAATGTGTCTAGCATGATGAAATAATAAAAATGCTTTTAAAACAATGATAATGTCATTGAGTCTGATTTTGTATTCCAGCCACTCAGAGCCACCGGTTAAGAGATATAACAGAAAAACTTAGTAAGATGTGAAACAGAAGAATCTGGGGAAAGAAAGCAAAGGGCAGACACAGAGGGACCCCACTTTACACTGAAGGCACAGTTCCAGATTAGTGGAATTAGCAACATTTATAAGTCAACTCATGGGGCCCTGCGAGTTGCTCTGTTGTTTAAGGGCCTGCTTGGGCAAACTCAGTCAGGCACAGGGGACTGGGGTTCGATCCCCAGCTCCACAAGCCTTACCTGACCAGCTCTTAAGGTAGCCTGAGCCAGCCAAAAACAAACAAACAAACAAACAAACAACCCTTCTATAAGTCAACTTATGTTTGTGCTAGGAGAACTCACCATTCCCATGGATACTATCTAAGCAGAACCTTGAAGTAAATATTCTTTTTTTTTTTGCGGGACCAGGTTTTGAACTCATGCCCTTGCACTTGCCAGGCAGGCACTTGTGCCATGGAGCTATCTCCCCAGCCCCTTTAAGTGAATATTCTAAGTGTGTGTTTATGTCAACTTTCTTAATAATCATTGCTAATATTTTGGAGTCTTTCTCAAAGCTGAGTGCTTTTCATGGTTTGTGTCCAGGTGCAGAAGCCCCCAGGTAAGTGAGATGCTTCATGGTCCCCCACATTCCTTCAATACAGATGATGTTATGGGCAAATATTTAAAAACCATGGTAAAGTGGAGACAAAGGGAAGAAAACTGCATTGTGAGCAGCTCCCCATCAATTTCAGAATTGAGACCCAACAGGAGTTCCCAGCTCTCCTTCTCAGGAAAGTATCCCTCCTGGAGACATTTGAGGTGTCAAGGGGAGGAGCAGCATTGGGGTTGTGAAGGAGCAGCCTAGTTCCTACTTGGGGTTTAGGAGTTCCGTGATTTCTGCAGGTATTGACCAATAAACACTTGTTTGAGGGCCAGTTTTGTGGTTTCTTTCAAGTGTAACTCCCATCTAAAGATTACAATGTTCTAATCTATTCATTTCTGATCCTTCCATGGATTAGGGAACCAACAGCAGAGTGGTTTTCCAGCCATGTTCTGTATTTTGTATTTTGACCCAGGGTTGGGAATGTGGCCCTGGCCAACCTCTGGCATCTATGCAGAGTTGCGGGATCACATGTGGTGGTGACAAGCCTCTATCCTAGGCCCAGAGCCACATCCTCCTTGCACTTTCAGAAAGAGCTGATGGTCTGTCAGACTTGGTGATGCAGGCCTCTAATCTGTACTTGTGAGGCTGAAGCAGGAAGATTGCAAATTCAAGCCCAGCTTGGGCAATTTAGCAAGACTCTGTCTGGAGCTTTTAAAAGGTAGGGACTGTATCTCAGTGGTGGAGTGCTGGTTTAGCATGGGAGAGGCCCTGGATTCAATCTCTAATCCTTAAGCAAGACACACTTTCTACTTTAAATAGAGAAGATGATTACCTCTTAGGAAGAGTAAGGAAGGAGAATCAGGGCTGCAGTTGGACTACTGCACCTCCTGTCTCCATGAACATCAAATTTAGAGTAGAATAAAAACTTCTGCAGTTACATTCCTGCATGATTCCAGGTTACAGGTGGAAAGGACTTTCTCAGGAGAGTTGAATTGTTTTTCCTCTACTGATTTCAGATGAGCCCATTTCAGTGCAACCTAAGTCTTTCTTAAAGGACCTTACTGATGGATGCAAGGGATAGCTCTCAATATTCCCATATTCAGAGTCAAATTCCTTAATGCTGCATTCTTCATATTTAGCATAGGAACTTAGCACTAAAACAGGCCATAGGTCACCGAACTCTGCAATACTTATGTTTGTCAAAAAGCAGACCCAGAGGGCAGTGTGAGCAACACCTGCAACTGAGCTAGAAGTGCAAGTCCTAGCACCTTCTCCCAATCTGCAGGAGGAGAAGCTCTCTGTGTTTACCAAGCCGCCAGGTAACTCTGTTGTACTCCAAACTATAGCACTCATTTCTATTTAGTCAAGCCCTGAAAGTGTACGTGGCTCCCATGTACAACCTAACTCTCCAAGTTTCCCTTTGCTCTTGCCTGTCCTATCAATTATAGATTCACCGGGCACAAATGTCACCTAGTGCAAGTGCACACAAGTCCCCTTTCATAAATGCTCCTTAGTTCCAAGTTATGGAAAAGTGCTACCTGCAAGAGCGTTTGCCAGAAACACTGCTGACGGAACCACCATCACCAGCACCGCAGCTGAAGGCACAAGTCACTCTAGGTAAGACAGAAATGAATTGTTTATCTCTTGAGATCCACTGTACTGCCACTCTTATCGACCTGTGTGAAAGGGATGAGATGTACAGAGCCCACATAGCAAAGGAGGCTATTTTTGGAAATGCTGGTTTGCCTAAGTATCTGGGGCCCATAAGTCTTTCCTAGGAAAGCTCTATAAAAGAACTTCCATAAGAGTAGCAGTAGGATGGTTATTGAAGGCAATGCCTACAACCTTGCAATGTTGCTGGCTTGTTGCCAATAAAAGCTTTTCTTTCCCATCTCCACGTCTCAGTTCATGACCACTGGGAAGCAACAGAAACAAACTCTTTATAGTTATATGCAGAATAACCATGGCTACGAAACCTTCCGGCCTCAAGTCCGCAGGGTAGAAAGGTGACTCTGGCCACAGGCAACATGAATGCAGCAGCCAAACAGGGTCCCAGGCCCTGTGGCCTCTTTCTGATCTCCCTGCCATGTCAGACTCTCTGGATGGCTGCCACCCTCTGAGTGTGGCATAAATTCTTGATGACTTTTGCAGAAAATAGCCAGTCTACATTCTCATGAGTAAAAAAAAAAAAAAAAAAAAAAAAATCATTACATTTTTCAGATTTGGCTGATCTAGGGTTTCGATTCTAACCAATTGCTGTGGTTATAAGAACAATTTTCGCTGATTTGCTTAAGTTAATCAAGGCAGACACCAATCTCTATGGATTCAGTAAGGATCACCTGATGACGTATGGCATCATTAGGTAGTCACCTCTATGCAGTCAGAACAGCTGTGGGGACAGAAGTGTCTGCTCTGACAGAGGAAACTTTGAATACACAGCTCTAGGCCCCTGAAATGTGGTCCTGGGATGATGCTCTGATGTCGCCTGCTCTCACCATGGAAATCACCTCCTCATACACTGCCCCAAGTCAGCCGGTAAGCAATTGATGCATTGTTGCAATGCCTTCAGAAGTGCGGTTACCCAAGGACCCCTTGCTTGTGCAAATCAACAGGACTCACTGCACTTACAGACTTCCTCTGCCATCACCCCAGCTTTCACCTTCCCATAGCTGAGGGCTTAGCTGTTAAGAGGAGGGGACATGGCTTGGATTCCTCAAGGAGGCTGGCAGCAGTTAGTTCCCAGGGCTGTCTCAGGCTGTCCTCCTCACTAACCATTTCTGATCTAAAGGAGCCTCTCACAAGTCTGTCACTTCTGTTTCCCAAATTCAGGTTAGGGCGATACAATCTTACTAAAGTCTTATGGACAGAGATACCCAAATAGAAACGATCCTCCCAAAAGATTTTCAAAACGCCCTGCGTTGTTAAGGTTTTGCTGTCTAAAAGCATTTTTTATTTCTATTCAGTATACCTCATAGGCAAGGTTGAATCTTGCCCAATTACAGAAATGGGAAAGCTGAACATGTTTTCAGCAAGAGGAACAGCTGCACTGCAGTTGCTTTCCAGTGGTCAGTTGAGTAAGGAACCTCTGAGTTCCACCTCGTAGGTGAATTTCCAAGAACTCTCTTGTTCTCATCACCAGCAGAGCTAGAGTAAGAGGCAGATTGCTTATTAGCTAAACCCCTGCAGGCAGAGATGGAAACCAAACCCAGAAGGAAGCAGAAAAAGAAACAGAGGAGAAAATTGTGAAACGAATCTCCCGCCTCTTTCCAGTTCTCCACATCCTCAAATCCTCACCCCTAAACCATGCCATCCCCAACTACTTTCTTCAGATTTCACCTCTGGGTAGAAGGAGCTAACTCATTTGTCTCAATGAGAAAGGACTCTTCTCTGAGTTGGCCTAGGCCAGTGGTAGAAAAACCTAAGCTGCAGAGGGCTGTTTGCATCACTGAAAGATCTGAAAGGTGTCTCATCACTGACTGAGGCCCTTAAACACTGTGTCATCTTTTGATGACCCACAGCTGTCCCCAGAATGATGAATGACTGTCATATGAAATTGATAGGCAGTGCCAGGCCAGCATTAGTCCTAATGGCCACATCTGTCAAGAGGCACGTAAGGACAAGGCCAGCAGAATGTAGATCAGGGAGCAGCCTTCTAGGCCATCAGCAGATGAGCACAGGCAATTCTAGGGATCCCCAACCTTTGAGGAACTGACCTTTGAGGCATGATTCAGGGAGAGCCACAGAGGTGTCTTCTGGCCTGGTTTGACCTTGACTTGAGTTCTATAGGGAGTTAGGCATGAGAAAGAGAAGAAAAAAGGAGAGGGAAAAAAAGAGAAGACTGCCTGGGGACATGCTTTCAGTTACTCTATAACGGGCAGGGGACCTGAGGACCCTCAGAAAGTAGGAAGATTTAGTTTTTCAAGACAACCAGGGCACAGAGAAGCATTAGACAAGGAATTCTCCCATCAATTCCTCAATTTTATGGCTGTCTGTCTTTAAAGCTTCCAAACAAAAGGCTGACAAATCTGCACCAACTCCACTAAGTCGATACCAAGTGCAACCCTGACCTCAGAATTGAATTCCTCTGTGAACTGTAGGCAGTTAGAAACCAGTTATATCTATGGATAGATTAAGGAGCAGGAATCTGAGAGCTCTAAGAATGTTCCTTCAACTCTCCAGCCACTTTCTACTATGGGCTTGTAGCAAAGCAACTCTGGGATGCTTCACATAAATGTAGGTCTATTTAGCCTCCATAAATTTTGTAAGGTATCTTCATGTATTCCATACTGCATGCTTAAGGAATCCCTACCACACTGCCTACAGCTGCCCTCCCCCTTTCCTGTTAAGCACACAGTGGTTAACACGTACTTGTGTTGTGTACGTTTAACTGAAGGACATGGACCCAGAAGCATCAACAAGTATTTTTAGACTGCTGTTAGCAATTTAATGACATAAAGAAGCAACTTCTTGTAAACCAGTCTTAAAATTTCCATATTTCTGTGATCTTTGATGAACAAAATGGGAGTAGGAAAATCTGAAGAGGAAATTAGCAGAAAGCAACTTACCACAATGTTTGCACTTGTTCCTGAGATGAATATAAAACATTATTTTAGAAAACAACAATTACTTTATCAAGTATTATGCATCTTATAATTCCTCTTCCATACTAGTAAATTCATTCTTTATATACATGATTTTGAATTCAATTTTCAATATGTCAAGTTTTCTTAACACTTATCCATTGTCCTTTGAATGCCATGATGTCCCAAAAGGTGTATTTTTATTTGATGACATAGGAAATATTGGCTTAGATAAAAGAAACAACTTTCCCAGCATCACCTAGCTAATTAACAGTGTGGCTAAGAAGCAATCTGATTCCTATGTTCCTTAAGCCTCTCAGAAACTGCAATGATTGTTTGTAATGTTCACGATAGCATTTCTTGGCTTCTAATCTGAGAAAACAAATTTTCACACCTTGCCCCAATGATTTACAGCCAGACTAAATGTTACAAGCTATTGACTTCGTCAATAGGACTTCATTATTTTTTAAATGAAATGTTATATATAGCAATAAACACATTTCCTGGGTATTATTTTCCTAGAATCTATGCTTCAGAAAATCTAGGGCTAATATTAAAGAAGGTATACACAATTGGCCAATATATACTGCTAAACCTCTATTGTTATGGCTGAATTATTTGTTAATCTTATTATGTTGATTGGGGGAGCCAACCCTGGCCCTCAGAAGAAAATTAGCATAACCCCTGTTTCTGTAAATATTTATTGACATATAAAAGTGCCTGTTTATTCGCATTACCTGCATTATCTATCACTGCTTTCCTATTAGTGTGATAGAAATGAATAGTTGTAGCAAAGATTGTATGAATCACAAAAGCAAAATTTACTATCTTGCTCTTTACAGAAAAAGATTTGCTGACCAATGACTCATATTATTTGTTTAAATACTGGAAGGCTAAACTGAGCCAATGTTCCTGCTGCAATATTAAAGACAGAGATATCCAACATACTTGTAAAAGATGCAAAAATGTCTTCTATAGATATGTCCTACTCACTTCTACCCAAACTCATTTTGGAGTATGAAAAGGAGAATTCCAGCCAGGCATGGTGGCACACCCTCATAATCCAAGCACATGGGACAATGAGGCAGAAGAATTGCCACAAGTGTAAGGCCAGCATGTGGTATGTAAGCAAGTTTATTTTATTTTTTTACTGTTTATTTTTATTATTATTAATTAAATTTAACAATGGTTATATTACATATTTTCATCATCAGATCAGTTTAGATTGATATAGGTATACAAGATTGATCAAACAATTAAACATTAACACTTTCAATAAACATTACTTTTTTTTTCTTTTATCCTTTCTTTTTTTAACAGTTGACACGTTTCATATTGTCCTCACAATAGTTCTGCAAAGCACAGTGTGTGGGCATGACCCACCTTCCTATTGATGTTGCTAAGAAAAAAAAAAAAAAGGAAAAGAAAATTCTTCTCTTTGGACTAAGAGGAAGCAGATGCATACATAGTCAAATGTTCTGCAATTCCAGTGGGCCACCAGTGAAGCTTGTAATGGTGGAGGCTATCGATCCAAGCCTCCTACAGCTCATCACATCATTCTAGCTCTGCATTTTATGCATTGTAAATTAAGCTTTTTTTTTTTTTTTTTTTTTTTTTTTTTTTTTTTTGGCTAGGTGATCAAGAGTAAGTCAAAGCAAGACCTGTATAACAAAACATTCAATTTTTTTTTGTATCTTCCAAGGTCAAATCCCCTCAGGATTAAGTTTGGGACCATATACAGTACTTTGTAGAACTGGTGTTAGTGTCAGCCTTCGGGACAAGTCACGGCCATTGCTTGGCCAGTTTGCTTTCCATGAAAGCCTGAGAGAGCCTAAGCAAGTTTAAAAACATCCTACACTACATGGAGATACTTTGTCTCAAAAAAAAAAAAAGAAGGAGTACTTTTGATAGTCACTATTTTTGAAGAGCAAATTCACAATGTCTAGCAAATTTAAAAATGTGCACTCTGTGTAACACCACTATCTTATTTCTAGGAAGGTATTTTAAGAAGCAATATTTCAAACCACGTAGGTATAGGTACTGGATATTCTTCATAGCTCTGTTTGTAAAAATACCAAAAACAAATAAGTTCTTCAATGTAAGAATAGCTTAAAGCAGCGGTTCTCAACGACCAAAACACAGGGGTCACCTAAAGCCATTTGGAATCATAACTGTAGCAAAATTACAGTTTTGAAGTAGCCACCAAAATTATTTTTTGGCTTGGGGTCACCACAACATGAGGAACTGTATTGCGGGGTCACGGCACTAGAAAGGCTGAGAACCACCGATGTGACACAACATAACATGTTCTCCACACACAAACAGACGTGTTCATCACTACCTTCTTTTCTTAAATTTTTATCTTCTCATTTCTTTCTTTGTTATTTTAAAGAGAAAAAAATATATAACTGTTTCAAAACAGGCTCGTAGGATCACTGGACCTCTCCGTGTAGCACCATGGCAGGCTTCCCGCCCACCTCCTTCTTCTCCAACACCTGTCGATTCAGGGGCTGCGGACTCGACTTCCCCACCCTGGCTGACCTCATCGAGCACATCGAAGACAGCCACATCGAAAAGGATCCTCGTGCTTTAGAGCAGCAAGAGGCACAGCGGCCGCCCTGTGTTGCTCTCAGTTACATCAGTAGATTTCTGACAGATGCAAACCATTCAGATGTCGGTGTGGGAAGGGCTATGTGACAGCCCAGGGCCTGCGGTACCACAAACTCCACTTCCACCTCCCGGAGTCAGCTGAGATCATCAGGAAGATGCCGCAGTAATATGCTGCTCAGAGCTAGGCCAGAAATCCTCAGCAGCACTTGCTCATGCTCACAATTGCCACCTTATTTCAGGGCAAGCCTTCAGCAGCCCTTCAGGGGAAAAGAATAAAGGCATGCTGTACATTTTTCTGTAATTTTAGAATGATGTGTCTTCGTAGCTAATGATTTTGTAAAGTTGTACATGCAGTGATCATATCCATTTTTCTTCTTGGAGAGAAGATGCTAATTTTTTTTTTTTTTAAGTTCTGGTTTCTTCAGCCCGTCTCCACTGTTGGTATTGTGTAGTTGAGGAGGG
This sequence comes from Myocastor coypus, assembly GCA_004027025.1. Classification (NCBI taxonomy): domain Eukaryota; kingdom Metazoa; phylum Chordata; class Mammalia; order Rodentia; family Myocastoridae; genus Myocastor; species Myocastor coypus. Next base: position 21,555 of record PVJA010001534.1, read on the forward strand.
GTTGGCACAGAGATTTTGTTTCAAGATTTTAATGTAATTGAAATTTTTCAGCACATCAACTCGCTTATGTGCATAACTACAATAACATCTTCCCTATGGAATTAGTTATCATGCCTAACATGACAGAGTTAGTATTTGTGAGTTGAAAGCCATTACAATGGAAATGCATACTATTAGAAATATAAATAAAAATGTTTAACAAAATATGCTTAAAGAATTTCATATTTAAATGCATAAAAGGTGAGCTTTCTATGTTTTATATCATTTTACAAATCCTTTTACCTTTGAAAAACCCGATAAGCTTGTGATATGACTGACCAATGATTTCAATGCTACAAGTGACATTTTTGAACACTCCATTTGATTCACTCATTAACACATTTGTTGAATGCCTGCTGGGTGTAAGGAATTACTTGAGGAACAAGTAAGCAATTTAGTGAAACACTTTTTCCCTGAAATCTGTTTGGAAACAAGTATCAATGTATGGTGTGTGTGTGTGTGTGTGTGTGTGTGTGTGTGTGTGTGTGTGAAATCCAGTTGCACCTTTTAGTTGGATTTTTAAAGCACTTTGTAGTTCTCTATTACCAATTATTTCAGGTTCACGTGTTGCCAAATTTTGCAACCACTGCCTTATCAAACCTTTGGCTTACAAGAATGAATTAAAGTTTTTTTTTTTTTTTAAAGATCAAGTTTTTTTGTTGTTTTTTTTTTATTCTTGTTTCAGAACCTTTTGTTGTTTTTTTTTTATTCTTGTTTCAGAACCTTTGTTTATTCACTCATTTTTATGGCCGGCTCAGCTCACCCCGAGGGCAGGGCTGGTGCAGCATGTGGTGCCAGGGATTGAACCGCGGTCCCTGAAGCTGCCCAAGCTTCCCCAAGCAGGCGCTTTAGAGCACTGAGCCATCCCGCCAGGCCCCATGAATTAAAGTTTTAAGCAAGTTTCAGAGAGACTTTTTTTTTTCAGAACCAGGGATTGAACTAGAAGAGACATCTACATTTGCTCAGGCTTTCACAGAGAGCAAACTGGTCAAGCAATAGCTGTGACCCATCCAAATGGCTAACACTGACAACAGCTCTACAAAGCACCATACATGGTTTCAAAGTAAATACTGAGGAGATTTGACTGACCTTGGGAGGTACAAAATTTACATACTTTTGTTATACAGGTCTTGTTTTAACTTGGCCTTAACCACCCAGCAGAAAAGTTTAACCGCAAGGCATAAAATGTAACGCTAGATTAGTATGCTGACCTGTAAAAGACTTAAATCAACAACTTCCAACATTCTCAGTTTTGCCAATAGCCCACTTTGATTATGGAACATTGGACCATGTATACAACTACTTTCTCTTAGTTCAATGAGAAGAAATTTTTTGTACCAATAATGATTAGAAAAATTATCATGTCTATACCTTGTGTGCTGTATAACCACTATGAGGACAACAATATGCATTGTATCAATTGTTGGGAATGTACTACTACTGTGTTTTGAAACTGTCACACTGTTATTTCTTATTAAAAGCAATAAAAAGTAATTATATAAAATAAAAAAGAAAGAAACACACACACGCACCAAAAAAAAAAACATAAAAAGCCCTGATTTCCTCTTTAACATGTTCATAGTATTTTGAAACTTACTTGAAAAGCGTGTTTTCTGCTGCAGTATAGATGTCTGTGTAATCATTGGAAATGTTTCTTTTATCATTGTATCATTGGAAATGTTTCTTCTTTCTAAAACACATTGCCTAAATATGAAAATGAACCCTCATGACAATTAAGTGCTTTGTGCAGTAAATGTTCAAGGGAGAGTGATCACTATGGCCCATTAGAGTGGCCTGCACCTGGACCATTCCTGAAATTTTTCTCACCCCTAGTACCAGCAGGCCTTGAGTGTTCTTTTCTCCCAATTGCTATTCTTTCACACGGGAGTTAACCACATAAGTTGCTTGAGACAGCTACCTGCCCACGATACATCCTGTTTAAAAACAAACTCCAATCCCTTGTAACTCTCTTCCCATGTTCCCATCTGATGAAATCTAACATGTAACTGGGAAATGGGATTCCTCCTCAATTTTTCACATATTTTGAAAAGATGACAATTCTGTTACAGGGTAAGTTTTGATATTCACAAACTGTGAATTCTTCATAGTAAGAAATTTGAAGTATTTGTAGAGACACAGCCCAGTAAAACCCTTATCAGCTGTCTGAAGAGTGATCTTGGTCCTGAATATTCAATACCTTGTACATTTAAACAGATGATCCAGACACAGGAATCAATTAGCTGGAGCATAAGAAGGCCCTCCTTGGCTATTTTATATCTACCTGCAGTTGACCAAGAGAATTTAAGGCCAGCAATTAATGTTTAGCTTTGCTCCTTCTAGTGCAAGACAAGGCAGGCTATATCAGTAGTTCAATAGCTATGCAGTCATAAAATAGTCATTATGCATGTTGTTTCTTTAAATTATTAAACACAGTCTAATTTCTGTTTATTCATTGTTACTGTGCCATGTGCCATTATTACTAAATAGGTCAGGATGGATATATATAATGACTGGCTCAGCCTTCCCTGGGGCAGGCCTGGTGCAGCATGTGGTGTCAGGGATTGAACTGCAGTCCCTAGAGTTGCCTAAGCTTGCCTAATCAGGTGCTTTAGACCACTGAGCCATCTCGCCAGCTCCAAGATGGCAATATTTTTGAACTGCTGTTCTTGATGTAGTTGCTAAATTGCAGATATCAACATATAGAGTTAGCCAAAGTGAAAGTTCTCAACATTAACTGCAATTTTCAAGAAATATGATGGAAATTACTAATACAATCATCTCAGTCATCCTGTATATATACTTGCATAATTCTTCCCCTTTCCTTTTTTCCTATCTTTTCTCTTTTCCATCGTCTTTGATGCTTAATCCTTATGTTCAGTTTATTTCCATTTCACTCTATTGTACCTTTCAGGTTTTATTTTTTCTTCCAGGTTCTTACATTAGGGAAACAATATAACATTTGCACATGTGGGTCTGATCTAGTTCAGCTATGAGTATAGCCTCTAGTTTCACTCACTTGCCTATAAAAGTCTCAAGTTTATCTTTCTTTGTAGCTGAGCAATAATTCGTTGCATAAAAATACCACATCTTTTTCATCCATTCCTCAAGTGATGGGCATTTTGGTCGTTTCCAAGATTTGACTATGACAAATTATGCTGCTATAAACATGGTTGCATATATGTAACAATGGTCTGATGTTTTTAGTTCTTTCAGGAAAATACCCAGAATGGGAATAGCGGGTTGAATGGGATTTTCAGTATCAATTTTTTTGAGAAATCTGCACTCTGATTTCCTTAGTTGTTGTACCAGTCTACTTTCTCGCCAACAGTGAAGAAGGGTTCTTTTTTCCCCACAGCCCCTCCAGCATTTGTTATTAGTTGATTTTTCTATGATAGCCATTCTTTCTGGGGTCATATGGTATCTCAATGATGTTTTAATTTCCATTTCTCAAATGACCAGCGCTGTGCAACATTTCTTCATGTATTTGTTTGCCATTTATATTTCTTCTTCTGAGAAGCATGTATTCATCTGAGATGCCCATTTTTGGATTGGGTCTTCATATTGCTGAGGCTTTATTTTTCCCCATTCCTTATATATTCTAGATAGAAGGCCACTGTCAGAGTGATTGTTGGTTGTGACATTTTTTAACCAGTTTGTGGGTTGTTTTTTCACTCTGTTGTTGATTTCTTTTGACATGCAGAAACATCTCAATAAGATGAGAGCTCATTTGTTGATTCTTTGAATATTTCCTGTGCAGTTGGGTTTTTGTTCATGAACTCACTGTCCACCCCTATGTCTTCAAAATTTCCTCTTACTTTGTTTTTCTAGTAGATTTCATGTTTCTGTTTCAATTTTTAGGTCTTTAATCCATTTTAACTTGAGTGTATGGTAATAGTCTTGGGTCTAGTTTTAGTTTTTGGCATGCAGAGAGCCAATTTTTCTGCACCATTTGTGAAAAGAGTTTATCTTTCTTCCAGTGAACATGTTTGGTGCCTTTGTCAAAGACAAGGTGACTGAATGTGTTTGTAGTAATATTTTCATCTTTTAATCTGTTCCAACGGATCCTCAGGTCTGTTTTGTTGCCAGTACTATACTAATTTTATCATGGTAGCTTTGTAGTATGATTTAAAGCCAGGGATTGTAATGCCTCCTTCCTTGCTTTTGTTGCCCAGGATTGCTTTTCCTATACTAGGTCTGTTCTGGTTCCAAATAAATGTTTTATGTAGATCTGTGAGGTGCGCTGATGGCATTTTGATAAGGACTGCATTAAAAACTGAATAACAATTTTGGGAGTATGGCCATTTTCACAACGTTGGTTCTTCCTATCCAGGAGCAGGGAACATCTTTCCATTTTCTGAAATCCTCCTTGATCACTTTTTTTTTTTGAGAATATTGTAGTTTTCGTTGTATAGACCTTTTACTTCCTTGATAGATTAATTTCTTTTTTTTTTTTTTTTTTTTTTTTTTTTTTTTTTTTTTTTTTTTTTTTTTTTCTTTTTGTGGAACCGGGGATTGAACTCAGGACCTTATGGTTGCTAGGCAAGCACTTATTTTACTGAGCTATCTCCCCGGCTCCTTGGATGCTATTTTGAAGGAAGTTTTTTCTCTAATTGTTCTCGCAGTGAATTTGCAATTCCTGTGTAAAGGAATGCCATTGATTTTTGGGTATTGACTTGGTAACCGGCAATACTACTGAATTTGTTTATATATTCCAGGAGCTTCTTGGTGGAGTATTTTGGGTCTTCCAAGTAGAGCAACATGTCATCTGCAAATAATGATAGTTTAAATTCTTCTTTACCTATTCTTATTCCTTTTATTTCTCTGTCTTGACTAATGGCTTTCACCAATGATTCCAGAATTATATTAAACAGGAGTTTAATATAATACATAATGCACATTATGTAGTGGACATTCTTACTTTGTACCTGATCTGAGAGTACAAGATTTCAGTTTTTTGCCATTTAGAGTGATGTTGGATGTTTATCTATCACAGATGGCTTTTATCAGATTGAGGTATAGGCCATCTATTCCAATTTGCTTCATTAAACAATGAGTGCTTGACTTTGTCAAAAGCCTTTTCTGTATCTATTAAGATGATTACATTGGAATCATGGAAATTTTGTGGTGTTTTTGCCATTAATTTCTAGTTTCATTGCATTGTGGTCAGATATTATGCATGGGATAATTTTTGTTGTATCTACTTGAGTATGATCTATGGACTAGTACATTGTCTATTTTAGAGACTATTCTATGTGCAGTTGAAAAGAATGTGTATTCAGATATTGTTGGATGGAACGGTCCATATATGTCCACTAAGTCCATTTGTTCAAAGGTTTGGTTCAGTTCTACTAACTGTTTGCTAATTTTTGTCTACTTGACCTTCCTTTTCAGCTAAGTGTGTGTAGACATCCCCGCTTAACAGTGTGATATGATCATTAGATTTTTCATGTCCATTAAAAACTGGCTTATATAGTTGGGTGTTCCCATATTTGGTGCATATATATTTATGACTGTTATCTCTTCCTCTTAAATTTTCCTTTAGCCAGAATATAATGACCTTCTTTATCTCATTTGAGCAAACTCAGTTTGAAGTTCAGATTATCTGCAAACAGGATAGCTACCTCTGATTTTATCTAAGCTCCTGGAGCATGTAGTACTGTTTTCCACCCTTTGATTTTTCAGCTTATAAATTTCTTGTATAAATTGAATTTTATTTCTCAATACACTCTGCCCATCTATTTCTTTCAGTTGATGAATTGAGTCCATTTACATGGATGGCTATAATTGACATGTACTGGCTTATGTTTGTCATGTTATTTTTCTATTGTCGGTTCCCTACTTCTCTCCTATGTTTAATTGTTTGCTGTATTTTGTGGGTTCTTTCCATTGTCATTCCTGGAGTTGTGGTCATTTTGATCCTTGTCTATAATGCCTTTTAGGATTCCATGTACGGTTGGTTTAGCCATCATGAATTTCTTTAATTTCTGTTTTTTGTCATGGAAACATTTAATGTCTCCATTAAACTCGAAGGAGAGTTTTGCAGGGTGTATCAGTCTGGAATGGAATTTTTTTTCGGGTAGGACCTGAAATACTTCACTCCAGGCTGTTCTTGACTTGATAGTTTCTGAGGAGAACTCTGCTGTGACTCTGATGGATTTTCCTTTAAATATAATTCATTTCTTTTCTCTAGCAGCTTTTAGTATGTCCTATTTGTGTTGAATTTCTGGAATTTTGATTATTAGGTGTCTGGTTGTAGATTCAATTGGGGTGATATAGTTTGGAATTCTATCTACCTCAGGTTGTTTCCCCATATTTGGGGAATTTTCTGCTATTTTTTCTGCCCATATTGTTTCTGTGTCATTTGCGTTGGTTCCTTCTTTCTCATTGGTACCTATTAGTCTTATGTTGTTCATCTTTATCTAGTCTTGCAGCTATCAAATTATTATTTCCTGGATCCTAGTTATTTTTAAGAGACCTTTCCTTACCTTTTGCTAGCTGAAATGTCTAAAAGTCTATCTTCACTTTTTTTAAAAGAATTTTTAATTTTATTTATTTATTATTATTTTCTTATTTCAGAACCCTTATTTGTTTATTCACTCATTTTCATGGCTGGCTCAGCTCCTCCCGAGGGCAGGGCTGGCGCAGCATGTGGTGCCAGGGATCGAACCGCGGTCCCTGAAGCCGCCCAAGCTTCCCCAAGCAGGTGCTTTAGACCACTGAGCCATTCCGCCTGGCCCCTATGTTCACTTTCATTCAAATGGTTTTTTCAACATTTAATGGAGTTTTAATTTCCTTTATCTCTTTGAATCTGCTTCATACATTCTATTTTTTTACTGTTTTGCTCATTCAAGATGTCCATAATTTTTATTCTCCCGTATTATCAATGTCTTCATTAGAAAGACGCATCAGTTCTTTCATTATAGTTACCATTTCTTTTTTACCTGAGAGATTATTTCTGATCTCATTTCCTCTATACACTTCTGAGATGTTTCCTTACTTCAGTTGTTATGATTTCAGAGATTTCATGTGTGTGACTTCCAATTTCTACTATACTAGTGTCTCCTGGATTTGTTCTGGTTGGATTCAGAGCAGGTGATTACATTTTGCTCCTTCATTTTGTAGTTTTTTACTTCAGAGAGTACTCTTTATTTTAATTTCTGTGCTACTTTTTGTTGAAGTTTCATTATAGACAGCTATATTGCAGAATATCTTTGTAGTCTATTCTTTAAGTATCTCTTCTGTGTAAGCAATTCTTGTTTTGTTGTGTCCTACATTGTTGTCTTCTTTATTGAGAGCATGATAATGGTTTCCACTTGGCACTGTCCTTCATCCTAGAGTCTTCCATGCTGACTAGTTTGTCTAAATTATATCCTGCTGCCTCCATGCTGGGAGGATCTTCCCATAGGTCTGGGCCTCAATCTGAACCTCACTGGCCCTATCAGAATGTCTCAGCTCACCAGCCACAGGCATCAGCCCCTCCTCCACGACACTGCTGCCAAATCCCTTCCATTTCACAGCACACTAAAAAACTCAGGGCTGAGTTCTGCACTCTGGGTCACACACCAAGCTGTTCTGCACCAGGTTCTGGCACCAGGTCAAACACAGAGCTGCTCTGCACCCAGTTTTGTCCTGTCTGACAATGAATCAGTCTGTGCCCAATTTCACTACCCAGTCACTTCTGCCCAAGTATCTCAGCCTCAAGGTATATTTTCATCCATATTTACTTCTTGATATGAGAAATAGTTCTATAAACATGGAATTTGTTGGTTAAATGTTAGATTAAGTTTCCAACTGTGTATCAACTCCAGTATTGGACCTACCTTGCTGTCCTTTGATTAGTGCGCTGGCAGGGGCTATTGAAAAATCTCTCTTGAAGAAGCAGACTCTGAAAGGCTGGTGATCCTTTCTGGACTGCTATGACCCAGGCTTTCCTAAAACAACTCTGCTCCCCTGGCTTGGCGTGCACTTAGTTGTGTTGCTCAGGACTTGTGGCATCATTGCATGGTCACCTCTGTGCAGTAGAAGTGTCTGCTCTGACAGAGGAAACTATGAGTACACAGCTGTAGGTCTCTGAACTGTGGTCCTCGGATGGCACTGGGATTTCACCTGCTCACACTGTGGAAACCACTTCCCCATCAACAGCTCCAGGTCAAGCAGGTGAGTGAGTGCTTGGGCTATTCAGATGATGCCTTTAGCACCGTGCTTACACAAGAACCTCCCTCATGTACGAGTCAACAGGACACACTGTGCTTACAGACTTCCTCTGCAATCACCTCAGTTTCCACCTCCCCATAGCTGAGGGCTTAACTGTTAAGAGGAGGGGACATGGCTTGGATTCCTGAAGGAGGCTGGCAGCAGTGAGTGCCCATGCCCTACCTCAATCTTCCCACACTTGCTGTCCTCTTCATGGAAGATAGCTGACAAAACAGAACCTCCTCTCACAAATCTGTCTCGTTCTGTTTCCAAGTCTCTGGCTGTGGTCAAAACATTTCACCAAAGTCCTATGGATGGATGTATCCAAGTAGAAAAGAACTCCACAAAAGAATTTTCTAGTGCCCTGGGAGGTTAAGAAGTTTTCTTTTCTTTTCTTTTCTTTTCTCTTCTCTTCTTTCTTTCTTTCTTTTTTTAAGAAGTTTAACTTCCTATTCAACATACAGCAAAGGCAGGGTTGACTCTTGTCCTGTTAGAGAGGTGAGAAAACTGAATGTATTTTCATCAAGAGGAGCAGCTGCACTGCAATTGCTTCCCAGTGGTCAATGAGGAAAAAACTCATTTCAGTTCCACCTCGCACGTGAATTCCCAAGAAGTCTCTTCTTTTTGCCATTAGGGCTAGAGTAAGAGGCAGATTGTACACCTGCTTCAGGCAAAGGTGGAAATAAAACCTAGATCAAAGCAGAAAAACAGTAATGAAATTGTGAAACAGGAAATATTCTACCTCTTGCCAGTTCTCCACATCCTCAAGTCCTTACCCCTAAACCATGTTATCCCCCAACTACTTCCTTCGAATTTTTTCATTCTGCAGAAGGAATTGACTCATTGGTGTCAATGAAAAGAAAAATCTCTCGTTGGCCTAAGCCGGTGGTAGCAAACCTATGACACACTGCTGAAGCACAACGTTTGTACCATTGAAAGCTCTAAAAGACTTGCTGTCATTGGCCAAGGCCTTTAAGCAATTTGAGTGCTTTTTGATGATCCCCAGGTGACTCCAAAATAGTGGATGACTGTTCTATGACATCAGTAAACAGTGCCAGGTAATAGTCGGTCCTCCTACCCATCCATGTGAAGAGGCTGTGCTTGTAAAGAGAAGGGCTGCAGAACTTGGAGCAGCAAGCAGAGTCCCAGGGCATCAACCAATGGGTGCACTTCATTCGAGGGATGGCCAACCTTTGAGGACCTTGACCTTGGAGGCAGAATTCAGGGAAAGCCACAGAGGTGTCTTCTGGCCTGGCTTGGCCTGAGTCCCATATGGAGTCAGGCATAGGAAAGAGAGGGAAAAGGAACAGGTAAAAAAAAAATTCTGCCTAAGGACACACTTTCAATTATTGTGGAAGGGGCAGGCACACGAGACTTGAGGAAATAATTCTCAGAATGTAGGCAGATTTAGCTTGCCAAGACAACTGGGAACAGAAAAGGATAAGGCAAGGGATTTTCTCACCATTTCCTCAACTCTTAGAACTCGGTCTCCCTTTTCAGCTTCCAACCAAAAAGGCTGACAGATCTATACTAACTCCACTAAGTCAGTACCCAGTGCACCCCTGACCAACTAATCAAATTTTTCTGTGATGGAAGCAGTAAGAAATTACTTCCATCTATGGATAGATTCAGGAGGAGGAACTTGAGAGAGCTCTAAGAATGTTCCTTCAACCCTCCAGCTACTCTCTACTATGGGTTTGTAATAAAGCAACCACATTGTGGGACTATTAATATTGATATACATTTGACCTCCATAAATTTTATAAGGCATCTTCATATACACCACACTGCATGCTAAAGGAATTCCTACCACCACACTGTCTACATTTGCCCTCCCATCTTCCTGTCAATCACATAGTGATTAATACATACTTGTGTAAGTTTAGCTTTTTCTAAAGGACACGGTTCCAAAACCATCAACCAAGAAGTATTTTTAGACTTCTGTTTATCATTTCTTTGCCATCTGTGTGAAATAATGAAAAAAAAAATTAGTAAACCAACCTTAAAATTTCAGTGTTTCTGTCATCTTTGATGAGTAAGGTTGGCATAGGAAAATCTGAGAAGGGGAAGCCAGCAGAAAGGAACTCACCACAATGCTTGTATTTACTTATTCCTGAAATGACGATAAAAAGTTATTTTAAAAAGCAACAATCATTTTTGGTAGAGGGTTCCTCTCAGTCTTCATCTTTGTCTAAGAAGTTTATATTTGTAATTCAAAGATAAATTATTGTAATCCCATCAAGTTAATTTTTTAAAATATTTTTTGTCTTCAATATTTGAGATTCTATTGGTTGTGTTGAGGATCAGTACATGATTCATTTTGTACACAATTCTTAATACACATACCAAAAAAAAAAAAAAACCAGTGTACCATTTTTCAGTTATTCCAGTGACTTTCCAGCTTCAAATTTAGAGGCAAATTTTCCATAAGAGGATTAAGTACGAGTATTTTCAATTGCTGACGAAATGGAACTTAAGTCCCACCAATTCACAATTTTGTATCACACACACTGCATACTCAAACTTTTGATCTTTCACAACCCATTAGTAAAATGAGGCAAACCAGACTACCACTATCAAAGAAGTTACAGAGTGCACAGGATTCTGACAGGACAACAATTAGGAAGTAGTTTTCTTTAGGAAACAATTGTACTAAAAACATGGGAATAGAAGTCATTTAAAGTATCCAAGACATATTAAATGCATGACTGCAATTTCAAATTGCCACTCAGTATGCTTTGTATTGCAGGATATAAAACTAACCCCCACCTATGCCATGTTAAGCTGACACCCAAGACAGTCAAAGCCTGCCACAATTCAATATCCCACAATTTCTGGTTGTACCAAAACATAAACCACCAGAAAATGATTTCAGCTCTAAAAAAAATTATTTACACTTAAAAAATGCGACGAGGTGGGATTCCCTCCTTTAAAAAAAAATGTTTCTAGAGCTACTTGCATTTACAAAAGAATTGATAAAAATGTTCCTCTGGATTGTACAAGAAGGGAGACAGGGAGCACTGATAAGACAGTGTGTGATCAATCAGACTCGGCTTCTTTCTCTTCTGCTTCATCAGAGGCTGCTGAACTCAGGAGCCTGTGCTTCCTGTGCTTGCCAGGCAAGTGCTTATTCTACTGAGCTACCACCACCTGGGCCCCTTCCTTGGTTTCTTGATCAGCCTGTTTTCCCTTGGTTCACTCTCCATTTCCCTTTTGCTAGCACTTTTCTGTCCAAAGATTTATCCTTTTCTGCTGTCATTTTTGGCTTTGTTTCCTCTTTAGCTGGAGCAGGTTTAGCGAACAGCCTCGCTGATCTCCTCTTGGGCTCTGCCTTCGCCGCCCCTTTGGCAGAGCTGACCTTCTTCTAGGGCATCTTGATGGGCGAGGGATACGGGGAGAGGAGCCAGTGCTAGGGGGCGGGGGAGGGGAAGCTTCGGGCAGAGGCGCACTGGAGTCTCTCAGCGCTACACAGCTCGACCACTGCTGCTTCTCCCACCAGAGCTGCTGGGACCCATGACGGAGGCGGTGGGAGAACCCTCATCAGGTTAATTTTAATCTACTACTTCCAGTGCAACCTACAGCGAGAATAGACACTAAAGCATATTTATAATGGAGCCAAGAGATTCTAAGTCTAGCCACTTAGACGACTATCCAGAACAAAGGCGCAACCCAGGGCAGAACCCAGGTTTTATTCAGTCATTAAGGAGAAGCAGCTTGAGGGTGAATGACTGAGAATTGCAGGAAGTAGGTGGATATTTTGAGCGGGGCTAGGTAGGAGACCTGCATTTTCATCTGTCATATGCAGAGAGAAGGATATGTAGAAGAAGTAATTTGCCTTATACTATTTAGATAATATCTACTGTGTAATCTTTCAAGCCCCAGGAAGTCATAGCTTCTGTCTCAAGGCTTCATCCCAGCTGACAGCTTGGAGCGTTGGCTCTTTATCCTGTCTCTGCCTGGCTTATATTAAAGAGCTGAAGGTGTGGGTTTATCAGGGAAACAAGTGTGCCATCTTCAAAGACTACCACCAGCACGTTGGCTGGACTATTATACATTGCTTAAAGCCAATTGAAAAGGAAAAGAAAAATCCTAGCCAGCTCTGTACATATAGGGTCAGGCTCAACCAAAATGGAGATGATTGCTCTTCTTTTAAGGAGAGCTGTTCAGGTGGTCCTCCACACTTTAATAAAATATCATGCATCTCATCTATCCCTTTCTCTACTAGCAAAATTCTTTCTTGCTATATGTTCATAATTTTGAATTTATGTTTTTCATAAGATAAGCTTTCTAACAATTATCCATTGTTCTTTCAATGCTACTCAGTCCACCAAGGGCTATTAATACCTGCATTTGATGAAAAAAAAAATGTTGGATCAGAAAAAAGCAACTTGCCCAGTGTCATGCAGTTAATTAGTAGTGTGGCTAATAACCAATATGATCCCTGTGTCCCTTTAGCCTCTCAGAAACTGGAATGATGGTTTTTAATGTTCATGATAAAATTCTTCACTTTGAATCTGAGAATCCAAATGTTTATACACACACCCCAGTGATTTATAGGCAGAGTAAAACTAAATGCTACTGACTTAGTCAATGAGGATGTAATTATTTTTTAATTACTTTTAATAAAAAATTGCAATGTGACAGTTTCAGAACACATTAGTAGTACATTCATAATAATTGATACAATGCATATTGTTGTCCTCGTTGTAGTTATACAGGGCACAGGGTGTATACATGATAAATTTTCTAATGGTTATTGGTACAATAGATTTCTTCTCTTTGATTTAAGAGAAGGTAGATATATATACATAGTCAAATGTTCCATAATTGCAGTGTATTACTGGGGAAACAGGCAATGTAGGAAGCTGCTGATTTGAGCCTTTTGCAGCTCAGCATACTAAACTACCCTTACGTTTTATGCGTCATGTTTAAGCTTTTCTGCTGGGTGGTCAAGAGCAAATTAAAGCAAGACCTGTATAACAAAACACATATATTTTGTATCTCTCAAGGTCAGTCAAATCCCCTCAGGATTTACTTTGGAACCATGTACAGTGGTTTGTAGAACTGTTGTCAGTGTCAGCCATCTGGATGAGTCACAGCCATTGTTTGACCAGTTTGCTCTCTGTGAAAGCCCGAGAGAATGTTTTTTCTCTAGGTGACTCTCCTTAGGCACACTGTATACCTTCAATTCCTTTCTCTGTGGTCCCTTAATCTCCTTGAACCAAAAATTTGGAAAACCACTAAGTTATAGGATATTACAGCACAGGTTCTGTTATGAAGGACATAATTATTTTTAAAAATGTCACATACAATGACAAACATATTACTTGGGTATTATTTTCCTAGAATCTATGCTTTAGAAAATCTATGGCTAATATTGGTGTAGGCGAATATGCAATTTAACCTCTATTCTAATGGCTGAATTATTTATTAAGCCTATTATGTAGATCAGGGTTAGCCAACTCTGGTTGTCAGAAGAACTGGCATACCACCTAATTTTCTAAGTAAAGTTAGATCAACACAAGGACATGCCCATTCACTCACATTGTCTTATGACTCTTTTCCCATTACTGCGACAGAAACAAATAGTTGCAACAAAAGCTATATGATCCACAAAGTTAAAATTTTTTACTGATAGAAAACATAATTAAATATTTAATATTTGTTGTGTTTTAAGTCATTCATGTCCAAGTTCTCTTTTCTTGTTTTGAAATTTTTTTTTCTATGTTTTCCCCCTCTGGTTAAAGGGAAGAAATAAATTATATATATTTTTTGAAGAAATAAATTATACACATTAATCTTAGCTCTTTTTAGAGTGTTTGTAATTTGGATGCTGGGGGCTATCCAAAACTTACAAATGCTTGCACACCGAAGTGAATGATAAAATTGAGTGGTCTAAAGTGCCTGCTTAGGAAAGCTTAGGCGGCTGCGGGGACCGCGGTTCGATCCCTGGTACCACATGCTGCTCCAGCCCTGCCCTCAGGGCAGGCTGAGCCGGCCATAAAAATAAAATAAATGATTTTTCTAAACATTAAAAAAAAAAAAAAAAATCATTCCCATATCCGCTCGGGAGCCTGAGCTTGCTGTTCTTGGTGTTCTTCCGAGGCGTGGGATTTGAACTTGGCTGGCGCTGCAACCATCCCTGGCCTGGACGGCCTGCCGCACTTAGCCCCCACCGTCCCTTGCTGAGACGTCAGGGAAACACCGGGCAGCCCCTCCCGCTGTCTGGAGCATGCTTATTTTTGTGAGGAACCACGTGGCAGTCACGGAAGCGCTTTCTTTCAGTCTTGTTTCAGACCCTTTCTGTAACATCAGTACACCAGGAAACGTTGCTTTTTCCCTCCAGCTCTTGTTTTGCACTTCTAGCAGTAGAAAATGCTTGCCACATGTTAAATCGGTTGTCTCTAACATGGTCATTGTTAGTAGATAGAAAGTTGTTTAGCTTTTGGCTCCGACACATCTTCAGGAATTTACATTACGATTGGGGGTAAAAGTAAGTTTTAAAAAGGGTGAAATACAGGAATAAAGGTATTCCTGTGGCTTCGAGCACTGTGTTGGTGAGCCAGTAAAACTGAGTTGCAAGAAACGGCCTGAGATGTTTTTTTGTTTCGTTTTGTTTTTTTGGCTGGTTCAGCCCGCCCTGAGGGTGTGGCTTGATCCGAACTGCAGTCCCCTGCGCCTGGCTTTAGACTGCAGAGCTATCCCGCCAACCCCCCACTAGCCTGAGTTTTGCTCTTGGGTTTCATGTAATTTTAATTAAAAACAGAAAGAAAAAAATGATAGATGACTTAAATTGACCAATTTATTTGAGGAAAAGAGGAGTCCTGCATCATCACCGTAAATTAGTAGCGATTCAGAGACCTCCCTTGCAGCATCTTAGCCTGGAGAACCTTACGGACGTTTGCCTGGTGTTGAGTATGTTGTGGGAGGGAAGAACTGTGCCATTCTGATTGATGGTGGTCAGTCCATCAGTCAAAACCTTGCCGTGTTAACAGCCAACATTTCCCTGATTAACTTGCAGCAAACAGATGAAATTTCCACTTTGACTATAAAAGACAATTCTAGGTATGGTACCTCTGTCAATGAGGAAAAAATGCATAATAGCCTTTCTCAAACTCTAAAGACAGGGGGTAGAGTTACCTTTGGAGTGTTTGAAAGTAAATTTAGAGTAGAATATGAGCCTTTGGTTGTGTGCTCCTCTTGTCTAGATGTCGCTGGGGAAACTGTCAATCAAGCTGTAGTACAGCTGGGAGGACTTACTGTGAATAACTGGGCAGAGGAATGTACTCACCTTGTTATGGCATCAGTCAAAGTTGCCATCAAAACAGTATGTGCACTCATTGTGGATGTCTGATTATAAAGCCAGAATATTTTACTGAATTTGTTAAAGCAGTGCAGTCCAAGCAACAGCCTCCAGAAATTGGAAGTTTTTACCCACCTGTTGATGAGCCAGCTATTGGAAGTAAAAATATTGACCTATCAGGACCATAGGAAAGAAAACAAATCTTCAAAGGAAAAACATTTGTATTTTTAAATGGCAAATAGCATAAAAAGTTAAGTTCAGCAGTTGTTTTTGGAGGTGGAGAAACTAGGTTGTTAACAGAAGAAAATGAAGAAGAGAGTTGGTTTTTTTTTTTTTTTTTTAAGTTCCTGGACCTTGGGTTGTTGATATAGGAATAATAAATACACAAATGTTAATTCCTGACTCCCAGGAAAAGTGGACTCAATCAATTATGGATACACTCCAAAGGCAGGGTCTTAGACCTATTCCTGGAACAGAAATTGGACTGGCAGTTATTTTCATGACTACAGAGAATTACTGTGATCCTCAGGGCCAGTCCCACACAGGATTAAAGACAACAATTCCTGGGCCAAACCTTTTACAAGGGTGGTCAGCCAGTGAAAAACTAATATCAAGTGTTCCTATGGACGCTACAACACACATAGCCGACAATGAATTGGACCAGGCCGATCCATGTATGTATTCCAATGAAAAGCCAAAAGAAATAAAAATCTCCAGAATAAAACAAAAATTCAAAACATTGTCACAAGAAATATCCAATATAAAAGAAGGATCTCCAGTAACATGGTATCAGATGCTAGAGTTAGGGCAGAAATCCAGAACTACCACCTTTCACCAGCTAAATTTTCCAGTGTAAATAAGAGATTGGGCTTCTCAACAGCAGCAGACAAATACCATTAGAAACTACTTTCAGCCATGTCCTAAAAGGAGGGAAAGGGAGGAAGAAAACCAAGAAATGCCTTCATCCAAGTCAGCAAGAATAGAACTGTCTTGTTCTCTTTTAGAGCAAACACAGCCTGCTATAACCTGGCTATGGAAAAACAAAGAGCAAAACATATCTCAAAAAGAACCTGTGGACACAGTATCAGAAAATTCATTTTCAGATAATGTAGATTTAAAACCCAATGTGAAAAATTCTCCCAATGAGCCTATTGCTACAGAAAATCTAAGATCAAAGAAAAAGGAAAATTATTTGGTGATAGAAGATGAACACCTGGACCACTTATTGAAGAATACAAGACCAGAAGTGAAAGTTGAAAGAAAAGAGGAAGACATTATTAGAAAAAAAGCCAGGGGTGGATATGGAAACAAATAGCAATTTTGGTGGTGAAATAATATGTGAAAGTGACAAAATATCTCAAGTAAGTGGAGCTGGGGAAAAAACATGGGCTCAAGAAAGAATCTCTATGCTCAACTAAAGAACTATCTAACAACAATGAACTTAAGGAGAGCAGTGAGATGTTTCCAACAAAGATGTTAATGACTGAATTTAGATCACTGGTGGTTAATAACTCCACTTATAGTGGTCTTTGCATGGTAAATAATGATCATGGTCATCAACTCAAGAATTTCAAGGAATTCAAAAAGGTCACCCTTCCTGGAGCCGGTAAACTCCCACACATCACTGGAGGATCAGATCTGGTAGCTCATCATGCTTGAAAGAATGTAGAAGTAGAAGAGTGATTGAGACAGGAAATGGAGGTACAAAAGCCACATGCAAAACAAGGGTCTCTTGCTGATGACCTATTTAAGTATAATCCTAATGTAAAAAGGAGATGATAGTTGAGAACTTTGAGAGGAAACTATGAAAACAAACTTCCCAGCAAATACTTACTTTAGGCTGAGATACATGAACATAGCATATGAAAGACATTTGTTTTTATGGCCTAAATTTGTTTAATAAAATGCACAGAACTTAAAAAAATTGTTTCTTAAAATTGGAAATTTTGGGTTTAGTGTACAGTGATTAATAATATGTTTTTTTAAAAAATTATCCTATCTTCGTCTTGGTTTGAGAGACTTGCAAATCTATAAGACCAATATATTCTTTGTAATTCCCAGCACCCTATCTACAAATACTCACTGGGTAGTCTATTTTACTTAGTTCACTATTAATTTTGATTTAGCAAGAATAAAACAGAAATTATAAATCTTGAAGAGCTTTCCTTTTTTGTTTCCCTTATTATGCAAAAAGTAAAACTCCCTACCTGAAAAGGACGAGATAAAAGATTAAAAGTTTCCTTGCTTGGGAAACTTACTGTTAGGGTATTAGAGGAGTCTCTCACTAACCCATGGGCAGCATAGGATATCATAAAGTCAGAACAATGGGAATATCTGAATAGCAAAGCATGAGTTGAATGGGTAAAGGTAATCTCCAGAGATAATACAACCAATATGTATTCTTCAGTAGTGGAGGTGTCTGTGGGTAAACAATAATATTTTAGAGAGGTAAAAAATGCAGGGAATCTACAGTCAATCAATTTACAATTGTGTAATCTAAATTATAGTACAATCTAGTTCACAGCAATATATTTTGAGGGTTCATTTTATAAAGGAATATGCCAATTTTCCTTAATATTTTGTATAATCTAGGGAAAATATGCAATATATTTTAAAACTTTATTTTGGTGAAATATACTTATCTTAATGGCTTCAGAAGCACTACAGTGGAGAATAATTCAAAATTTCCTGTTCAAGGAGATTATGAGGCTACAGAGGAAAGGGATTGAAGATACGTAGTGTGCCAAAGGAGAGTCACCTAGAGAGAAATCATTCTCTCAGGCTTTCACAGAGAACAAATTGGTCAAGCAATGGCTGTGATTCATCCAGATGGCTGACACTGATAAAAGTTCTGCAAAGTGCTGTACATAGTTTCAGGATAAATCCTGAGGGGACCTGACTGACTTTACATTTTTTATAATGTAGGTCTTCTTTATCTTTGTCTTAACCATCCAACAGAACAGTCTAATCACAAGATATAAAAAGGAAAGTCATATTAATATGCTGTTGTAAAAGACTGAAGTCAACAACTGCATGACAGATGAGCTGATAATCCACTACTGTTAGGGACTATTGGACTATATATTCAACTAATTTCTCTTTATGCAATCAAAATAAAAATCTGTACTAATGATGTTTAGAAGAAATCATGTCTACATCTTATACTTTGACAGCTATGATAAAGACAATATCCAATGTATTAACTATTTTAAAAATAAATAAATAATTATTATGTCAAAAAAATTTTTCCAACTGTCGAGGATAATTTCTCATGTAATGATAAAATAGTATGCTAGTAAATCTCTAGGGAGCCATAAGTGGAACTGAGCCTTAGCATTTATTCTTGCCACACACAAAACCTTATTGAGATATTAATATTCCAGATGATGCTCACTCATAATCTACAGATTCATTGTAGGACAAATATAAGGTGTGATGGAAAAATACAGGGCATATTTAACTTTTTAAAAATCTTATTGCACTAAAGATATGCTGTCATAAATCTCCTTCAAAATATCATTGTTTCAAACATGCTTACCATAGGGACTGGGGAGAGAGCTCAGGGGCACAAGTGCCTGCCTGGCAAGTCCTGAACTCAATCTCCAGCTCACAAAGAAAGAAAGATAGAAAGAAAGAAAGAAAGAAAGAAAGAAAGAAAGAAAGAAAGAAAGAAAGAAAGAAAGAACATGCTTGCCCCACTGTTCTTTCCATTTTCTGAAGCAGTTCTGGAAGCTTTCTTTCATGAATATCGTTAGTTGCATTCTCGGGGCTGCCTTGGAGTTTTGAATGGATTTAGAACACAGGATGCAGACATCAGAATTTTTCTAATCATTAATGAAACCAAATTTCTTCTCATTGAACTAAAAGAAAGTAGTTGTGTGTGTAGTCCAATATTCCATAATCTTAGCAGATTATTGGCAGAACTGGCAATGTCGGAATGTTTAGTCTTTCGTGGTCACATGGACTTTGGTGAAGATACAGTGAATAAGGTACATGGGGACTCACCATAATGTTTTTTGGAGTCTGTCTTTTATGGTTTTTGGCAGCACCACATCTACTGTATTTATTTTTCAATTAAATCTCATAGACACACACACACACACACACACACACACACACACACATATATATATATATATATATATATATATATGTATATGCACAGACACACATGTGCACACAGATTCCCAGAAGTACTACAAAATGTCAAAAGAGCAATAGGATGACTGTGAAGCAATAGCGAGTTTGAGGAACATTAATGGTAATATGTCTTTTATTGAATAGTTTTTAAAAATTTTAACATTTACTATGTTTCAATCATCCCTCATATACAAATTTAGTCAAAGTGCTCATTCTGGCCAAAATCAGCTTGCAGGGTAATAACTTTATTAATTAATTATTGTATATTTTTAATGAGGAATGTAAAAATGATTTTTTTAGTTTATGTTACAGGTTCACATTTCTATTTCCTGATTTACATGACTTAATTAAATCACTAGGTCATTTCTGGTGACCTTCACAACAACAAAGGTATATAATAAAAAGAATTTAAGTACATAACATGTAATTACACGGTAGATAGCCATTTTTAGTCACTATGCCTATTGCTTTACAGATTGTCCCAGATATCTAAAGACGTAAATTCAATTCACTGAGCCAGCAAGTAAACCCTTCCAGTAACAAGACGTTCTGTCCAAGGTCCTGAAGATCAAAAAGTCAGGTGTCAAAACTTTCTCAAACATAATAAACCATGAGTTCCAGAAAAAGAGCACAGCGATGAGAAGGAGCGAGCAAGCATCTCCAAGAGTGGGTGTCCCAACGCTGGAATATATAAAAGTGAGGAAGAGAAAAAGAATGGAAGTGGGTCCCTGGGACCTAGAAAAATTCTGAAGCAAGAATTAAAACCCAAAGGGAGAGTAAGAGAAAAACTTAAATGAAAAAGAAGGAAGAGGGAGGGAGCACTTTCTCTTGAGCCCAGACTCACTATGTGGAAGTGGTAGCTTGAAACTGTAGAAGCACAATGACAGGCCTGCAACCCCAGGGGCCTCCATGGAGATGCACACCAGGAAAGCAAAGGAACGGAGGCAGAGGACTGAAGGGGTGAGTGAGCTGTCCCCTTGGGACCTCCTGCAAAATAGGGTGATTGGCTGGACACCATCTTGGAGAAGCAAACAGACCTTTGGACTCAGAGTGGACTCTCCACCTAGTGGCTTCCAGCAGAGTTTGAGCTCTTAGCAAGCACGATGATTACAGCTGGCTATAAGACTGACTGTAGCCTCTGCCTGAGGGCAACCTAAACTTAAGGGAAATAGAGATACAGCCTCACTCGCATCATCCTCTACCCCACCAGAAAGCTGCTTCCGGCCTGCTGCAGGTGACCTAAAGGAATATGGACTGCTTGTGTGTACACTGTCTACCAGTGGCAGCAGAGACACATCTTAAAGGGGACATTTTTATCTTCTTTTTTGTTTTTTTTCCTTTATTTTTTTGCTCTATTGTTTTTTCCTGGTTTTCTTTCCTTTTTTCCTATATGAATGTGAATATGGTTCTTAGTTTTCTTGTTCATCTGTTCTGTCCCTGTTTTGACTTCTTCTTTCTCTGTTTTCCTCCTGTCTTCTGTACCATTTGCTCAAAGTTTGCATGATCCTCCTTTGTCCTTTGGCCTTGCTTCTAATTTCCTCCTTTTTTCCTATTTCCCTGTTTTTCCTGTTAACCCCTTTTAATTTTTCTCCTCTGAGCACAAACTTGCTATATTGAGGGCTTACTTGCCTTCAATTTTCTGTTTCATTCTAGATTTTTATACAAATATATATATATACATATATATACATATGTATATATGTATATATATATATATATATATATATGTCATTAAAGGTGGAAAATTAATAGGCAATTCCATGTTTTAATTTCTAAGCTGTGTTGCATGCTATTTTTATGTCTGGCTGTGTCACTTCAACCAAAGTGACATTATCATTCTAACAGTTGTTCTTCCTGGTATACCAATACTGAAATTATCTAAGTATTGTAAAAGATACCGTGGACTACTGTTAAAGAACCAGGGGCTGGGCCAACTAGGCAGCAATTTCTCATTCTCAATAAATTGATGAGGTAGGACTTTGTAGCAGACTGAAAACCCAAAAGACAGCTACACCTATCTGAGGAAGACATCTCATAGAAGTAGTCATTCCCAACAGGTTTCAAATACTAGCAATAGACCTAATCAAGATAGGCAATGTAGAAGGATAAACTGAAGAGTTAAACAACAACAACAACAAAAAACCAAAATAATGAGACACTGAAACGATGCAACCACAGATGTCCAGCTCATTCAAGACAAACTGAGGGGACAGTCAAGTGGAACTACCCAAAGCCATTCACATGGACCTTCTGAGGTGGTCATCGTGGTACTAACTAAGAAGATGAATGTGACTCTAGCAAAAAAAAAATCAAATAATTTCTGAGATAGCTACAGAGGTTGTGATTGTAATGAAAGATATGCTTAGTGGTTCTACAATAGATACAAATTTAAAAATAGAGGAACTAAGGAAAATGTGGTTGGCATTCAAAAAAAAAAAAAGAAGAGAGAGATTGGTTAAAAGGGCAAGTGACCACAAGAGAATCAATATAGAAACTGCTAGATTATACAAGGAAGAATAACACAGATTGTATTTCCATTAACTACTGTCTTTCTACTCACAAATGCCAATTTTATTACGTAAGTCATAATAATCAGTTCAATAATGGAGGTATTGTTTTGGTTCTGAAAATAAGTGAGTAGATGTATTGAGAAATTACAATTGCATTAAAATCTTCTAACAAAATCTCAGTGCCACCCCCTTGCAACCTAAACTATACACAACATGCCCTCAACTTTTTTGTTGCTTGTTTTTCAGGAAATATGCTGAAGAACTTAGATCATTTTTAAAAATGTAGCACTTTATGTCAAAGAATGAAAGTTACATGTGCAAATGTACAAAATCACTAAATCTGTGAAGATACTTCATTCCATCATTACAGAAAAAAATTAAAACATGCTTTCACTCTTTTTCTTTAAAGGTTGCTGAATGCTTCCCTTGGGGGGGGAAAAAAAAGTGGCCATTTTCAACATGGGCAGCTTGTGCTGAGGATTTCTGCCCCAGCTATGAGCAGTATATTATGGCAGCATCTTCCTGATGATCTCACCTGACCCTGCAGGGTGACGATGGGGTGGAAATTGAGCACATGGTGTTGCAGGCCCTGGGCTGTCACATAACTTTTCCCACACTGATGTCTGAATGGTTTGCAGACCCGGATCTGTGTGCTGTGACCATTCTTAGCATGATACGTGAAGCTGTCCATGTTCTTGTACTCAGGAACTAGTCAGGCAAAAAGCTTCTCTTTCCCTTCAGTCTTGCACGTGGAGCTGAGAATGGCTTTGGAGCTGGAGGAGCACACTGTGTGCTCTGTGCTCCGGGACTCAAGGCCCTTTCACTCCTCCCTCTTGCTCTTCCCCCTCCTCCCTATATTGCCTGGCTGCAGGAGTGTTGCTGGGGAATGAAGAGGAGGGCGTGATGGGCAGGGTCGCAGGAGGGGTAAGGCTGTGGTTGAGAGAGTTGGCACATTTCTTGCAGACATGGGGCTGGACAAGGGCAGTGAGAGCTGCTGCTGCGTCTTCCTCTTCAGGGACTCCCGCTCTTGGCAGGCAGCCTCTGTCAGGAATCTATTGATGTAACTGAGAGCAGCATAGGGTGGCCACCATGATCCTTGTTGCTCTAAAGATCGTGGATCCTTATCGATGTGGTTGTCCTTGATGTGTTCCACGAGGTCAACAGGGCTGGGAAAGTGTAGTCCATAGGCCTGAATCGGCAGATGGAGAAGAAGGTGGCTGCAATGGCTGCCGTGGTGCTACACGGAGAGGTCTGATGTTCCCGTGAGCCTGTTTTAAAATGGTTATATTTCTTTTCCTCTTTAAAATAATAAAAATAAACAAAGAAAAAATAGAATAAAAATGTAAGGAAAGCCAACATTGATGGACATGTGTGTATGTATGCGGGATCATTCAGACTGAAACAACATGAATTTTTCACCCTGAGTAGATGAATTATTCATGACTTTGAAACCAGTAAAAGATTTCTTTCAATTCTGTGAACCACTGTATCTTCTTCATCAAAAAGAAGAAAATACTGTTGGAAATCATAACTTCAGTTACACTAACAGAATCCTTAGAAGAAAGGCAAATGACAGAAAATCAGTCTTGAAAAAAAAAAAGGGCTA
Organism: Myocastor coypus; assembly: GCA_004027025.1. Classification (NCBI taxonomy): domain Eukaryota; kingdom Metazoa; phylum Chordata; class Mammalia; order Rodentia; family Myocastoridae; genus Myocastor; species Myocastor coypus. The sequence goes on from PVJA010001534.1 coordinate 45,346, forward strand.
TACCACATACGTGATAGCATAACCTAGCGTGATTCTGAGGAGACAGACTAAACCTAGTCTACAGAGATAAACCTGATTCATCTTACCCTTTTCTTCAGTTTCAGGCTATCTCAGCTCATGGGAAAAAATAATCTCCTCTCACTCAGTAACTTCACTCTCCTCCCCTCCTACAGCACAAATAACAAATCTTTGTTTCTCTCTCCTGAAAAAGACTATACCTCACTCACTGCTTAAAGAATATTCTAGCAAGTATGCCTTCATGTCTTTGCAGGTTGAGGTGAGATTCTGCTCTCTCGACGTTTTGTCTTCTACTTGGAATCTTCATGACTCCACTCCTTGGAGAATTGTTGAAATGAGGTCAATTCCTCTGTGACACAGCTCTCACAGCACCAGCAAGGTTGACGAGGAATGGCACGTGCACAGCCAAAACTAAAAAGTACCCCAGGAAGCTGTTCACCTGATCACCTTGGTGAGCAAGGATCCGTCAGGCACCAGTGTTGATGAAGTATCGATTGGCACTAAGGCATTGGCTGTGTTCTATGACCCAATGGTGACATCACTAAGTTCAGGGACATTCTGTCCCTGTGTTGAACTTCATATCCAAACAATATGGACAATGTTGATTAAACAGTGAAAATCCTTTGATGTATCTGAGGATACTGCAGTGATAAATTCGCCCATTGGTGAGGATATGGGAATACTAGAGAAACTTAGGCTTAACACTATTCTTCTCTCATGCAGAGTAATAAATGTTCTATCTCATTAATGCTAAGTCATGTGGTTACATATGTGAGATGCTTACTATAATACAAGTGTATATGTGAGAACATTTCATAAATCCACACGATGCTAGCAGTCACTGGATTCTTCTGCTAAGGGGGTGGGGGGCATTCTCACAGGTCTCTTCAGGCATGCCAATCTTGTTTTACAGTCACTCACTTCTTCTCAACTTGGTAGGAGAGGCATGGCCCTTGGCATCACAAAGCTGGATCTCTGATAAGAATTCTGTTCTTGTCACTGATGGCAGTCTCCCTCTCCATGCCTCCACAGCCCCTAACTGATGTTATGGAAACACCTTGTTCTTCTAAACTGGACTCTGAAGTGGCTTTGTCTTACTTTCTATGGCTACATCTCATATTTTAGGGCAAATCTAAGTTTACTCTCAACCCTATTTCTCATGATGAGACCTACGGCACAGCTTGTCCACCTACAATCGCTTTTACCCCACAGAGTGCCTTAGAAACCACATCTGAGGGGTCTTTTATACTGAATTCATGGTTTGTGTGGTAAAATGTGGTTAGAATTAGTTGTCTCAAAGGAAGAATTACTTCTGCTTGAAGATTTATGAAAGTTGTAATCAGCCTTCCAGTGCAAAATAATTTTTCAAGGTAGAACATGTCATCTAGTAAAATGTGGCCTACATCTTCATTTTATATGTGCATTAAATTTGGTCTTAGTAGAAAAATGTATATTGAAATGGAATTCTTCAGTTTGTGCATCGAGAAATCAAAGACAAAGCAATGATATGCTTTTTCTACCATTAAAATCTCATTAACACACCTTGGGGGTGATATTGGCTTTATGAGGATTTCTTTCCACAAATTATACTGAAACAATATTTTTCCCGAAAACTTTTCACTCTCTGATTCCTCAATTCCTCTTAACCAGCTAGACTTTCACAAAGTTGCATTCTTATAGGTCAGTTCAAAGGCCCTAGGTTCAATTACCACAATACACACACACACACACATAAACACATGCACAAGAATGCATGCACACACACACACACACACACACACACACACAGCCCTCATTTGCAAAATGATGATACTAGCATGTTGCAAACAATTGATTCTTATTTGAAACTTACACAAGTAAAATACAAGCATTCCAGTGTCTCCACATCCTTGCTAATATTTATTGTGTTTTCCTCACAGTAGCCATGTTAGTGTGTGTGTAGTGGTATTCTATTATAGTTTTCTTTCTTTTTTTTTTCACTTTGAGTTTTATTTTGCCTCTTACATGGTCTTCAGAGAATTTTACATTTCGTATTCTACAGGAACTGAGCTGCAATCTAAACAATGAAGTATCATCCCAACCTTAATAAATACTCATAACCATGGAAATAGCATAGCACTTTACAATCCTAGAGTGATGAAGCTTTAAGCGTAGACCGACATCTGTTCCACATTTTAACCCATGTGATAAGACCAATCTAAGCAATTAAAAGCCAACATAAAAGGAACTTTTTAAAAAAATCCTGATTCCATATGAGATTGACCTCAAAAACCCCCAGATAAAATAATGCTATATAGGATGTAGACTACTAGTGCTTGAGATATATTAAAAAGAAAACTGAGTAATATTCAACTGTCTTAAACATTTAGTAGGAATCTTCCCTTCATCTCAGTCCTCAAAATGCAAACTTGGTCTCAGCTTTACAACACAGCACACCCTATCAGGTAGATATCTACCCTATGAACAGTAACATCCTTTTCCTAGGACTTGGCTGGAGGTCACTAGGTACAGTGCTTTAAGGATGTATGAAAGTCCATAGTAGGGGAGTTCTACAAAGGATATTATAGTTTTCTTTTTCCCCCATTATTAGTGATGTTAAGCATCTTGCCACGTGCTCATTGGCCATCTGACTGTCTTCTATGGAAAAATGTCCATTCAAGTCCTTTGCTGAGTTTTTAATTAGGTTGGTTGCTTGTTTTCTGTTGAATTGTAGGAGTTATTTATATACCTTAGATGCTGATTCCTTATCAGATATATCACTTATGAATATTTTCTCTTTTTACTGCCTTCAGAAATTGTCCCGTATGACATCCAGGACCTTGAACTTACCAGGCAGTTGCTTAAGCCACTGAGATACATCCTCCACAATAAAATGCTTTTATTGCATTCTAAGATTGAATTTCTTCTAAATGAAAAGCACCCTTAAATTATTCTCTCTCTCTCTCTCTCTCTCTCTCTCTCTCTCTCTCTCTCTCTCTCTCTCTCTCTCCTCTCTCTCTCTCTTCCCCCATGGAACTGGGGATCAAACTCAGGTCCTTGCACTTGCCAGGCCAAGCACTTATTCTACTGAGCTATTTCCCCAGCTATGCACCCTTAAATTATTTTTCCCTGCACCCTTAAACTATTGAATGGTAAATTTATTTTTTACTGTCATCCTGGCTGGGCGCTCCTCATGGGACGAAAACAGGTCATTGCCTTTGGATGTAGAAGTCATGACTTCTCTGCCCTGAGTAGCTTGGGGCACACGACTCCACTGGCAGCCCCATAGCCGCAACTCAAACTTGTTTTTTTGGGGGGGGTGGGGGAGGTGGGGGTGGGAGCATGGCTTAAATGGTAAATTTAAAAAAATACCTTCTTATACTTCTTGTGATTTAGAAAAACAGTGAAGATCCATCTAGAGTCTATATATTTGGTGCATATCACTACATTTAATCCTGCGAAGTAAAAAGTCGGGGCATGGTGGTGCACACCTGTGATCCTAGCACCCATGAGGCAAGAGGGTTGCTGCAAGTCTAAGGCCAGCCTGGTCTGAACTGCATAGCAAAACCCTGTCTCAAAAAAAGTTTAAAAATCCTATAAAGCAAAAATAAAGAATTGCTTTTCACAAATAAGAAAAAGAATACTGAATGTAACTAGGTATATTAGAAACGAAAAAAATCTTGATCCACAAAGATGTTAAGTAATATTCTTAAAGTCATGCAGAGTTAGAAACCAAATCTATTATTCTGGCTGTATAGTGAGAGCTCTACTCAGTGTAATATGTTACTTCCTACAGCCTTGAGATCTCCAGGCATACTTGTGATTTTCAAGATGTCCATTGTAATGAAAAATAAGAACCCAGAAAAAAAGCCCTTCACCTATGCCGAGTTCAGAGTGATGTTGGGGTAATTATGAAAAAAAAAAGCATGGAAAACTCCAATGTTCTAGGCTGATCCACAGGCGTGAGCCCACAGGCCCCTCCCTCCTACCGAAAGACATTGTGCACCCATGGGCTATAATAGCAATACTAAGAGGTGATGCAGACACAAACAGTGGGTCCTGGGACTGTCTCTGGGGGTGGTTAAGAGAAATTTTCTCCTTATATCATTCCAGAAAGACTACCCCTGTCCACATCATGTCAGAGGAGCTGGACAGAGGAGGAGGAGGCATTACAGAAGCAAGCTGAACTATTGTTCTTCTGGGGAAGCAGAGAGGGCTTGATTTTCACCAATTTAAATCAAATTTGAGTTTTCAACTGAAAGAATTTTAATGACTGGACGTGACCAGAAAGTGATGATGTAAAGGTGGACCAGTGAGAAGATAAAACTTAATGGTTTTGTTTATACTCCATAATAGGTTGAGTTAGGCTATACCTAGGTAACAAAGCCCAACGGGTGAATAAAATAAGAACTTTCTAATTAACAAAGTCTGTCATGAGCCAGGTCATTGGCACTCAAAATTTAGTTGCACTAGAATCTCCCATCAGGCCTGTTCAAATACAGATTCCTGAGCCCCATTCAGGAAACCCTGAGTCTTCAAGTGCGGAGCACAAGATTCGTCCTTCCTACTGAGCTTCACGTGTTGCTGCTGTGAGGCCCAAGGGCTGTACTCAACGAGGACCAATCCTATAGCACCTCCCCTCGACCATGCAGGAATGCTGGCTGCATTCATCTGTAGCATAGACTCAGAAGAAGGGAGGAAAAGACAGAAAAAGCATTTTCCTTTTCTATGTGGCTCAGAAGTGGTACACTTCACTTAAGCTAGAGTCATGGCCAGAATTAGCCACCAAAGCACAACACAACTGCAAAGCAGGGAAGGTGCAGACTATATATAAGCACCTGTTCTCTTACAATTTACCTTTAATATCAGTGAGAAGTCCCAACCAATATACACTTGCACTGAGGGTCTTGCTTTTTGCTTTTCCTTTCTTTTATATTATTGTAAGAGTTCAGTTTGCGATTTCTCTGAAAGAAATCCCAGTTTTTCCTTCCTTTTTTATTTTATTAATTTTAATGAGAAACAAATAATAATGAGATAGTTTCAAAACAGGTTAGTAGGACAGTTACAATAACTAATACATTGTATATTGTCTTCATAGTAGTTGTTCAGGGTGCAAGATGTAGACATGATATCTTTTCTAAACACTATTAGTACAAATTTTTCTCCTCATTGAACTAAGAGAAAGTAGCTGTATATATAGTCTGATAGTCCAAATAGCATTGGGTCATCAGCAGGTTTTTCCTTCCTATTGAACAGACTCCTTGATCTCTTCACATAGTAGATAATTTGACACCAATAGATATTCATTAAGTTTCTTTGAGTCAGGTTGAAATTTTAAAGATTCATTCTCACAGCGGAAGATACTAGTCTTTCACTTGTGGCTCAAATCTTGTGGAATACCCATATTACAGTTGGGAGTGGGTTATGGAAGGGTGAACTGAGAACAAAACCTGAAAAAAGAGACAACTTGGGAGGTAATCCCTTAACACCTAAAAGCTTTCAATACTTATCTTTTCAAATTAAAAACTTAGGTCTTTTTTTATTAAATGTAGCATAATCATACTTATGGAAAATTGAAAGAAAACAAATCAAAAATGAAAAGTGGAGATCTCTAATTCTTCAAAATCATATTTGCTAAAAGAAATTGCTTCTCATGATTTGGTATATATTATACAAATCTTTTCATGTTCCTGTAAATATATATATATATATATATATATATATATATATATATATATAACTTTTATCAAAGCAAAACAATATTACATATGGTAGACATGTTATTATAGATGTTTGTATAGCTAGAAATATATATAGTGCTATGATTTGTACCTAGTTGTCCCCCCAAAGTCTCATGCAATCATAGGATGGACTTCTACAGTTTGTGATTAACTCATGATCCACTGGGATTATGGATGTGAGTGCTATACTTAGCCTGGAGCATATAGCCTGGATGTAATTTAAGGGAGACAAACTTCCTCTCTCTAGCCATTGCTGCTGATACCCCTGCCTTGCTCTTTTGATTTTGCTGCCACCATGAATGGTTGCTCTCTGCCATGTGCCACTCTGCCTTGGAGCCAGCTGAGTATGGACTGAAACTTCCACAAACTGTGAGCTAAATAAACCTTTCCTTCCTTCATTTTGGTTGTCATGTATTTGTCCCATCAATGAGAGAAGAGTAACTGAGAAACAAAGAATGTGTACTCTATGTAAGCAGTTTTACACTGGTGTATGTTTGTATCTCAAAATATGTCCATCTACAGTATTTTATTCTTTTTCATGATTTCACGTTTATTAGATGGATGTACCAGGATGCTTCAAGTTATTTTTGTTTTGAAGAGTTTAGTTGTCTTTGGTGTTAATGCAAATAGATCTGTGAAAGATATCCATGTACCTGTACCTATGTCTTTTTAAATACTGTTTCTTGAAATAGAGTCCTAGAAAAACTATAGTTACATTAAAGAGTATGCACATTTTAAAATTTGTTAGGCATTTTGCAATTGGTCTTCAAGAAGAGTGACTACTAAAATTCCACTTTTTTTTTGAGATAGTGTCTCTGTATAGTGCAGGCTGGTCTTAAACTTGTTCATGTACCCTATGCTGGCCTTACACTCATGGCAATCTGTCTGCCTTAGTGTCCCCTGTGCTGGGATGGCCAGAGAGCGCCACCATGCCTGGATAAAATTCTACTTTTCATACTCCAAAATGAAGTTGTCTAGAAGTGAGTAAGGCCCATCAAAAATACATTTTAATTCTTTATAAGTACATTGAATTTCTCTATCTTGAATTTTGCAGCAGAAACCTTGACTCTGTCTAGTTTTCTGACATTTTAAAAAGTAATATGACTTGCCTGGCAAGGTCAGGGTCCTGAGTTCAATCCCAGGTACTGCAAAAAAAAAAAAAAAAAAAAAAAAAAAAAAAAAAAAAAAAAAAAAAAAAGCCATTGGTCAGCAAATCCTTTTCTGTAAAGGGCAACAAACATAGTAAATGGTTTTGGCTTTGGCGAAGTTTCATGTAGTCTTTGTTGCAACTCTTCATTTCTATCACAGTAATGGGAAAGCAGTTGTAGGCCATGTGAATAAATAGGCATGCCTGTGTGTTCATAAAACTTTATTTAGAAAGGCCGACAAGATAGCTCAGTAGACTAAGTGCCTATTTTGGCAAGCATAGGGGCCAGGGTTCAACCCCTGATCCCTCATGCCAGGCAGGCCCCACTTCCTGGTCATGCTGAGCTGGCCACCGAATTGGGACATGGTGGTGCCTGCATGTAATCCCAGTGCTGAGGAGGCTGAAAACAGGAGCATCACTATGAGTCTGAGCCGCAGAGTCAGATTCTGTACCAAATACACAAAATCAGAAAAGATAATGATAAAAATAAAAAAGATCCCCAGCACCACATTCTGTACCAGCCCTGCCCTGAGCCAGCTCCTCACCCACCCCCCAAAAAAACTTTACTTACAGAAACAGATGTTATGCTAGGTTTGTTCTGAAGACCAGAGTTGGCTGATCCTGATCTACATACTAAGCTTAATAAACAATTCAACCAGAAGAACAGTGATTTGGGGCTGGAGAGATAGCTTAGTGGAATAATCAAGTATTTAGGCAAGCGCAGGGACCGGGGTTCGATCCTCAACACCACATGCTGTGCCAGCCTGTCACCAGGTGTGCTGAGCCAGCCACGTAGGCCCTGGATGGCAGTGCACCCCTATAATCCCAACACTGGGGAGGCTGAAAGCAGGAGGATCATTACGAGTCCCAGCTTCATAGTGAAACCAAATACATTTTTTTAAAAAAAGCAAATGAACCAAGAATAGTAGTTTTCTTGGATATATTGGCCAGCTGTGTTTGCCTTCTCCAATACTAGCCACAGATTTTTAAAATTACTTTTAATAAGAACAATGAGATAGTTTCACAACACATTAATAGGACAGCCACAATAATTAATACAATGCACTTTGCTGTCTTCATAGTAGTTATTCCAAGTACAAGATGTGGACATAATAACTATTTTACACACTATCGGTACAAATATTTCTTTTCGTCAAACTAATGGAAAGTAGTTGTATACATAGTCCAATATTCCATAATAGTAGTGAGTTCTCAGATTGCATTAATGCTCACAGTAGAATTTCCTGGATTTGAATCTGAAAATTCTAATATTTACAAGTCCCCTTTCCTCAGTGATTTAAAGACAGATTAAAAACCAAAGCCGGGCGTGGTGGCGCACGCCTGTAATGCCAGCACTCGGGAAGCTGAGGCAGGAGGATTGGTGCGAGTTTGAGACCAGCCTGGGCGGCAAGAGTGAGCTCAAGGCCAGCCTGAACTGCATAGGGAGACCCTGTCTCAAAAAGACAAACAAACAAACAAACAAATAAATAAATAAATAAAAACCAAATTCTACTTATTTGGTCAATAAGGTAATATATTTGTTACCATATATGACATTCAGAAATGTTGGCTCCATTAAAAAAAAATCTCCAAGGTCATGTAGCTAATTAATGCTGCAACTGACATGCAAACCTCTTTAAAAAACAACTTTATTTAATTATTTATGTTATTAGAATTTTCAGATTCAATTCCAGGAAATTCTACTGTGAGCATTAATGCAATCATTCCAGCGTTGGAGAGGCTCAAGCAACCCAGAAAGAGAATTGCATGTCAGGGGCCAACGAAATAGCTCAGCAGTCTAAAGCACCTGCTTAGGCAAGCTTAGACAACTGCAGGGACTGCGGTTCTATCCCTGGCACCACATGCTGCGCCAGCCCCTTCCCCAGGACAAGTTGAGCTGGCCATAACATAAATAAATAAATAAATAAATAAATAAATAAATAAATAAATAAATAAATAAAGTGGGTTTTTTTGTTTTGTTTTGTTTTTAAAGAGGTTCGCATGTCAGTTGCAGCATTAATTAGGTATATGACCTGGGGAAAGTTTTTTGTTTTTGTTTGTTTTTATCCGATCCAACATTTCGTATGTCATCAAACTTGGGTATTAATAGCCCTTGGTGGACTTCATCATAGCATTTAAAGGACAGTGGACAATTGTTATGCAAGCTTGATTTATGAAAAAAAATCATGAATATAGAGAAAGGATGAATTTACTAGCATAGAAACAGATATTTGAGGTACCTACTATTTTATAAAATAAATCTTGCTTTCTAAACTAATGTTTTATCTTTATTTCAGGAATAAGTAAGTACAAGCATTGTGGTACGCTTTTTTCCATAGACTTCCCCTCTTCAGATTTTCCTACACCCACTTTACTCATCAAAGATGACAGAGACACCAAAATTTTTAACACTGGATTACTAAATTTTTTTTCTTTATTTCACACAGATGACAAAGAAATGAGAAACAAAACCAAAAATAACTGTTGGTAAATAATTTTGGAACCATGTCGTTTAGAAAAAGCTAAACTTACATAATATGAGTACGTGTTAACCGGTGTGTGATCGGAGGGGCTAGGGGAGAGCAGATGTAGACCGTGTGGTAGGAAGTCCTTGAGCAGGCAGTAAGGAGCACGTGAAGACACCTTACAAAATTTATTGGAGGCTAAACAAACCTACGTTTATGTGAAGAGCCCCAGAGTGTGGTTGCTTTGCTACAAACCCATAGTGGAGAGTGGCTGGAGAGTTGAAAGGACATTCTTAGAGCTCCCTCAGGTTCCTGCTCCTTAATCTACCCATAGATGAAACTGTTTCTCACTTCCCCCAAGTCACTTAGGAATTTAAATCCGAGGACAGGGCATACTTGATGCTCACTTACTGGAGCTGCTGCAGATCTGTCAGCCCTTTTGGTCAGAAGCCACAAAGAGAGACATAAAACTTGAGAAATTGACGAGTGAATTTCTTGTCTTATGCTTTTCTGTGCCAAGTTACTTTGGATAGCTAAATCTTCCAACTTCCTGAGGATTATTAATTCAACCCTCAGGCGTCCTGCTTTTTCCAGAATAACTGAGAGTATGTCCTCAGGTAGCCTCCTCTTTTTGCTCTCTTCCCTACCCTGAATTCCTATGGGACTCAGGCTAAGCCAGACCAGAAGAAACCTCTCTGTGGCTTTCCCTGAATCCTTCATCAGTGGTCAGTGTCCTCAAAGTTTGGGGCCCCCAAAATGGCTTGCAACCACCTGCTGATGCCCTAAAGGCTGCTCCCAACTCCAGATTCCACCAGCCTTATTGTTATGTGTCCTGCCTCTTCACAAAGATGGGCAGGTGGATCAACTCCGACCTGGCGCAGTATTGGTCTCATATAACAGTCACCCACCGTTTGTGGGTCAGGTGAGAATCATCAAAAAGAACACCAAGTGCTTACAGGCCACGACCAGTGACAACAAACCTTTTGCAGCTTTCAATGATACAAATAGTACTCTACAGCAGTATGCCAATGGTTTGCTACCATTGGCCTAGGCCAATGCTGAGAGAAGAATCCTTTTCCATTGAGACCAATGAGCCAATTCCTTCTACCCAAAAATAAAATCTGAAGAAAGCATCTTAGGCTAGCATGGCACCCCAGTTACTAGATCCTACATCACTAGGACAAAATACCCAATCCCCAAAATTAAGGAAGGAAAAGTTTATTTAGCTCATAGCTTGAGGAGACTTCAGTCCGTACTGACCTGGCTCCAATGCAGAGTGCCATGGGCAGAGGGCTGCGGTTCATGGCAGTGGAAAACAACCAAGAGCAAAGACAGAAGGGAGGGGCAGTGGCAGCAGTGGCAGCAGTGGCAGCAGTGGCAGCAGTGGCAGCAGTGGCAGCAGTGGCAGCAGTGGCAGCAGTGGCAGAGGCAAGCCTCTCTCTTTTCCTTACATTGTCCTCAGGCTAGTTACCCCAGGATGGGTGTAGAACTCCCACAAAAAATCCCAGCAGAACTCAGATCTATGATTCAGCTCTAGATCATGAATTACTTGCCAGCTCTAGAACTACACCCCAGTGACTGCATGAGGCTGTGGGGGGTCAGCTACACACCAAGCATAGTGCTTGGCTTAGGGGTGTACTGCTTGATACATTGTGTGAACTTGTTTAGAAGTTTAAGTTTCATCAAGTGACACAACAGAGAGACGGGATTCTTAGTTTAAAAAACCCTGATCCTGTGCAAGAGGAGGGCACGGACACTGTGTGAGTTCTACACCTCCAGCCCCAGGGTAGCTTGTTTATAATATAAGCAAGGGAAAGAGGCTGGGTACAAACCAAGCTGCTGCCCTTCCCTTGGCTCTTTGCTGTTTTCCACCACTATGAACTGCTGCCCTCTGCCATGTTGTCTGCCTTTGAGCCAGCAGAGTATGGACTGAAACCTCCACAAACTGTGAGCTAAATAAACCTTTCCTTCCTTCATTTTGGATGTCGGGTATTTGTCCAGGAAATGAATAAAAAGTAATTGAGACAAGGGCTGAGAATTGGAAGATGTGGAGAACTTGGAAGAAGCAGGAGATTTCTTGGTTAACAGTGTTCTCCTTGGTTTCTTTTTCTGTTTTCATATGGGTTTGGTCTCTGTCTCTGCGTGCAGGATGTAGTCAAAAAAATGTACCACCTAATCTAGCCCCACTGGCGAACAACTCAACAGACTTCCAAGTAATTCACCTGTGAGGTGGAACTGACAGGAGTTTCTTATTCAACTGAGCACTGGGAAGCAATTGCAGTATAGTGGTACCTCTTGTGGAAAACATATACGTATTTCCCACTTCTCTAATAGGACAAGATTCAGCCCTGCCTTTGAGGTATGTCAAATAGTAAGCTGTAATTCTTTTGGCAAGAGAAACCTTCTTAACAGCCCCGGTCATTTTGAAAATCCTTTGGGAAGCTCTTTTTATTTGGGTACCTCTGTCCATAGGATTTTGGTGAAATGCTGTTATAACAGCTAGGGAATGGGGAATAGAAAGAGACATTCTTGAGAAAGGAGTCCCCGTTAGGTCAGTTATGGCCAGTGAGGAGGATAGCAAGGGCTCAGAGTGTGGGCAGGCTGAGGCAGAGCCTGGGCACTCACTGCTGCCAGCCTCATTCAGGGGTCCGAGTCATATCCTCTCCTCTTAATAGCTGAGCCCTCAGCTACGGGAAGATGGAAACTGGGGTGATGCCAGAGGAAGCCAGTAAGTGCCATGTGCCCTGCAGATTTGCACATGCAAGGGGGGGTTTGGGGTAACCACAGTGTGGAAGGCATTGCAAGAATAATTTAAGCACTCACCCGCCTGACTTAGGGCTGTGCATGGGGAAGTGGTTTCCACAGTGTGAGCAGGTGAAATCCCAGGCCATCCCAGGGACACTTTTTGTGGGCCTAGAGCTGTGTACTCATAGCTCCCTCTGTCAGAGCAGGCACTTCTGCATTATCCCACAGCTGTTCTAACTGCACAGATGTCATCACGCAATGATGCCACAAGTCCTGAGCAACACAGCTAAGTGCACGCACAGCCAGGGGAGCAGAGTTGTTTTAGTAAATCCTATGAAACAGGAGTTTTGAGAAGATTGCCAGCCTTTCAGAAACCCGCTCCTTCAAGAGAGATTAATCAAGCCCATCCCCTAGATATACACATTGCAAAAAAGTATGCCAATCAGAGCACAGAAAGATGTTTCCCATGCTAGAGTCAATATACATATGGAAGTTTAAAAGAATCTAACTTTTGAACAACAAATTACATGTTTATATACCTAATTCTTATATGTAGAAATCAAAATATGGATAAAAGTACATCTATAATCCCAGCTACTTGGGCATCAGGAAGGAAATTGCAAGTCTGAGACCAGCCTGGGCCACTTAGGAAGACCGTGTTTACAAATGGCTTGGGATATAGCTCCATAATAGAGCACCTTGGGTTGATGTCCCATACCAAATAAATAAAACATAAATAAATATTTGGTCTCTGACATTTGGATAGCAATTTAAAATTATGTGTCATTTACATCATCCTGTGCTTCCATTCAGCAAAATAACCCAATGTCGTCCAATGGTTAAGACCAAGTTAAGGCAAGACCTATATAACTAAAAGTGTAACTTTAGCTATATGATACTACAGTCTTTGGACTGACATCAAGTATGTAAAGGTCTTTTAAAGACTCCTCCAAATACAGCTTCTGTCATAGCAGTGGAACACCCATCTCTGACGAAACGAAAAAGGGGGATAGAAATAAAGGATCATTTCATTGTAATATATATATATATATATATATATATATATATATATATATATAATATGTGTGTGTGTGTGTGTACAAGATAGTTAGGATAGATACACGACTACTTTCTCTTAGTTCAATGAAAAGAAAGGTTTGTAGTAACATTGTTTAGACAAGATATCATGTCTGCATCTTGTCCTCTGAATAAGCACTATGAAGACAACAATATGCAATCTATTAATTATTATGACTGTCCTACTAACCCGTTTTGAAACTGTTCCATTGCTACTTTAATCTTTGTTTTCTCATTAAAATTTTAAAAAATTAAAATTTTAAAATAACAAATAAATAAAAATAAATCACCCAGAGCTCCATACAATGCTCTGCTGCTGCCAGCACCCCCATGACCCAGACCTCAAGCCTGCTCACCCCTGCCCAGGGCTCTACCACCATGGAGGACATGAAGGAGCATAGCAATATAGGAGAGTTCACTGAGGGGTCCAAGATTAACATGAGCAAGAATGAGCAGGATGACAGTGAAATGTTTATTGGATGTTTGAGCTGGACTACAAGCAAGAAAGATCTGACTGAATACTTGTTTCACTTTGGGGAGTTGTAGACTGCACAACTAAAACAGACTCAGTCACTGGAAGATCAAGAGGATTTGGATTTATGCTTTTAAAAGATGCTGCTAGTGTTGATAAGATTTTGGAATTAAAAGAACACAAACTGGATAGCAAATTGACAGACCCCAAAAAGGGCCAAAGCTTTAAAAGCTAAAAGAACCCCCTAAAAAGGTGTTTATGGAAAGATTGAACCCAGATACTTCTGAAGAACAGATTAAAGAATATTTTGGAGAGATAGAAACATTGAACTTCCCATGGATACAAAAACAAATAGAAGAAGAGGACTGCCTTAGTTACTTTTTACTCGTTGCTGGGACAAATACCTGACACTCAAAATGAAGGAAGGAGAAGTTTATTTAGCTCACAGTTCGTGGAGGTTTCAGTCCATAATTGGCTGGCCCAAGGCTGAGTAGAACAGGGTAAAGAACATCCAGTTCTTGACGGCAGAAGAGCAACAAAATGGTGGCAGGGGCAGCTAACCAAACAAGGCAGCAGAGTGCAACCACACGTGTCTGTCTCTCTTTAAATTACATCAGGCTCTCCGCCTTAGCCTATTGTCTCAGGCCACACCCATAGTCTCAGCCCTACTCAGACCGATAATCCCATCAGTAGTAGAACACATAGTCCAAGGGATCATAGATCAAGTCTCAACCCTACCCCATAACTTCATGAGGCTTTGCGGGGACAACTAGACATAAACCATAACAAGGACTTTATTTCATCACTTACACAGATGAAGAGCCAGTCAAGAGATTGTCAGAGAGCAGATACCATCAAATTGGTTCTGGAATGTGTGAAATCAAAGTTGCACAACGCAAAGAGGTATATCGGCAGCAATAGTACAAACAAAAAGGAGGAAGAGGTGCTGCAGCCGGTGGCCAAGGTGGTGCTAGGAGTTGTGGTCAAGAACAGGGCCAAAGCCGGGCGTGGTGGCCCACGCCTGTAATCCCAGCACTTGGGAGGCTGAGGCAGGAGGATTGGTGCGAGTTCGAGACCAGCCTGGGCTACAAAAGTGAGCGCAGGACCAGCCTCAACTGCATAGCGAGACACTGTCTCAAAAAGACAAAAAAAAAAAAAAAAAAAAAAAAAAAAAAAAAAAAAAAAAAAAAAAAAAGAACAGGGCCAAAACTGGAACCAAGGACTTAATGACTGTTATTGTCAAGGATATAGAAATTATAGTAGTGCCTATGGTGGTGATCAAAAGTATAGTGGCTATGGCGGATACAATTATACTGGTTATGCGGGCTGGGAGATACCTCAGCAGAATAAGCACTTGCCTGGCAAACGCAAGGACCTGAGCTCAATCCCTGGTTCCGGAAAAAAAAAAAAAAAAAAAAGATTATACTGGGTATAACTATGGATATGGACAGGAATATGCAGATTACAGTGCTCAACAGAGAACTTATGGGAAGGCATCTTGAGGAGGTATCAATCCCCAAACAATTACCAGCCATGCTAAAGAGGGAGACATCAGAGGAAGCAGGAGATGCTGAAGGAATCCTCCAGGACTATACTGAAGATTGGTCTTCTGTTGCTCTAATGATTATTTGTAAAAGATTTTCTAGTGTACAAGAAACACTGTCCAACCGTATACAGCTGCCAGTTAGATATCTTTGTTTTTACTTTACCTTTGCTATATGTTATGATTGTGGATCTGTGTTTATACAAATTTTATTTGTATGATTTCTCATGTTGAACCCCAAATAAATGCTTCCTTATGTGACTGTTAAAATCAATCAATCAATCAATCAATCGCCCACAATATGGGGGGGGGGACAATGTTCTTTCTTTGACTGGCTCCATGACAGTACAGTCCCTACCCAGGACGCAATGTTCAAAGAGTTCTTTCCCTTCTTAATCTCATACCCCATCTCTGCCTTCAGCTTATACGAAGCTCATACCCTTTAGAGTAATTAGATGTGTAGCCCCATTTTGGGTGGTTTACTTTGACACCATGAAGAGCTTCTTCCCTTGTTAGCCTCTGATTTGGGTGATAATCATTTATGAGACAAAAGGAAATATACAAGTCAGTTCCTTCTTAAAAATAAAGTAGCTCAGAAAATTGAAGACTTCACTAGATCTTGTTTAGAGAAAAACCAAGTTAATCATACCAAGTGTTAGCTACCCTCATATTTTTAAGAAAAAGCAATAAAAAGGCAAATATATTACACTGAAAATCTGCTTTCCTTAACTGATTCTGTTCTGTATCTTTCTCTGATATCAGAAACCTGCCTTTCTCTTTGGAAGCCACCCTTCCCTATAATTTTCAGCATTTATGTGAAAGTTACCCAGTGCACAGACAGAAATGTGATGAACTGAAGCAAATCAGTGAAAATCATTCTCATAACCACAGCCTTTGGTTAGGATTGAATTCCTACATCAGCCAAATCCAAAAAGTTAGAATTGAAGTCCTAGGTCAGCCAAATCTGAAAAATCTAGTCATCTTTTTCCCCACAGGAATGCAGATTCACTGTTCTCTGCTACAACAATCAAGAATTCATGTCCACTTAGATACTGTCAGCCATTTGGATACTCTGACATGACAAGGATATCAGAAAGAGAAGACCACAGGACCAGGGTCCCTGTTTGGTTACTGCATGTAGGTTGCCTGGATCCAGAGTCACCTTTGTACCCTACAGACTTGGGGCTGCAAGGTTGAGTGCAACCATGCAGAGCTCGCTTCTGCGTTTCCCAGTGGAGTGAACTGAGATGTGGAGATGGAAATGACAAGCTTTTTTTTTTTTTTGGCAACATGCTAGAAGCTTGCTTTTACTGAGATCAAGCTTGTAGGCTACAGCCCTCAATGACTGTTCTACTGCTATTCCTAAGACACTATGTTTTGTAGAGCCTTTTCAGGGAAGGGATGTTGACCTCAGATAGGGGGGCACTTCAGTTGCCCCGTGTTTCAAAAATAACCTCCTCTGTAATGTGGGCTGTGTATATCTTATTTCCTTTACATAGGTCAACAAGCGTTGCAGTCCAGTGGACATAAAGACGTAAACAATCCATTTCTGTATTGATTAAAGTAACTTATGCCTGCTTTTGTTATCATTGGCAGGACTTACAAGTTGGAACTAAAGAGAACTCAGGAGTGGAGAGCTGCATGTACTTTCTCTAGTTGAAATTTATGCCCAGTGAATCTATAAGTGACAGGTCAGTCAGGAACAAAGGGAAACCTGGAGAATTGGGTTGTGCATGGGAGCTCATGTGCACGCTCTGTGGTTCACTAAATAGGAATGCATGTTAAAGTCCTGTGTGTCAGGATTACCTGGGGGCTTGGAAAGCACAGGTTTACCTCCCCCAGACTAGGAGAAGGACTTAGGACATGTATTTCCAGCAGAGTGGCAAATGTTGCTCACGTTGCTCTCTGTCTGAGTGCTACCTTTTGAAAAACGTGAGTACTGAAGTGCTAGTTGAACTGTGTCCTGTTCTATTTTAGTGCTAAATACCTATGCTGAATATGAAGACTGCAGCATTCAGGAATTTGATTCTGAATATTGGACTTTGACAGCTACCCCTTGCATCCATCAGTAAGATCCTCTAAGAAAAGGCTTAGATTGACTTTAGAGGGGCTCACCTGAAATTAGTAAAGGAAAAACAACTCAGTTTTGTTGAGTAAGTCCTTTCCATCCTGTTGACTGAGAACATAGTGATTTGGAGTCATGCAAGAGTGTAAGTGCAGAAATTTATATTCTGAGATAAATTTACTTGACATAGAGCAAGGCGGTGGGAGACTTAAGAGGTACTGTAGCCCAGCTGCAGCCCTGGCTCTCCTCCCTTATCCTTCCTAGGAAATAGTTATCTTCTCCATTTCAAGCAGAGAGTGCCTCACCTACAAGGATTAGGAATTGAATCCAGGGCCCCACTGTGCTATGCAAGCACTCTATGATCAAAATACATCCCTTACCTTTAAAAAAACTTGAGACAGAGTCTTGCTAAATTGCTTAAGCTGGCCTTGAATTTGTAATCTTCCTGCTTCGGCCTCATAAGTACAGATTAGAGGTCTGAATCACCAAGTCTGGCTGACCATCAGCTCTTTCTGAGAATGCAAGGAGGATGTGGTTTGGGACTGAAGGTGAAGCCTTGTCACCTCCACGTGTGATTCTACAACTCCACAGGGCGCTAGATGGTGGCCTGAACATTTCCTGAACCTGGATCAAAATACAAATTATAGTACATGGCCAAACTCTCTGCTGTCAATTCCCTAATCTGTGGAATAATGAGAAGTGAATAGATTAGAAGACTATCTTTGGAAGCGAGGTACAGTCCAAAGAAACCACAAGACTGGCCCTCAAACTACTGTATATTACTCAACACCTAGGAAAACACCTAACTCCTAGCCCCCAAGGACAAGAAGTAGGCGGCTCCTTCACAGCCCCAGAATAGGCTCCTCCCCTTGACATCTCCAGTATGTCTAGGGAGGACACTTTCCCAGGCCAGAGAGCTGGGGACTCCTGTGAAGCTGAGCTTAGTTGGGTCTCAGCTCTGAAAGTTCCTGGAAGCTGTTATGCATTTTTTTTCTGTTTTACCCAATAATGTTCTCCACATTATTTATCACATTTCAAAATTTTTTCCCAATACATAACAAATACAAATAACAATACAAACAAATACATAACATCCGTATTTATGGGGTTGGGGAGCCCATAAAACCTCTCACTTCACTGGAGGTTGCTGTACCTTGAGAAGCATGAAAAGCACTCAATTTTGAGTAAGATTCATAAGTGTGGACAATTACTATTTTTAAAATGTTTTACTTCTAAATATATGCTACTGAATATTCTGCCTAAGAGGTATCCATGCAAGTGGTGAGTTTCCCTAACACAGATATATGTGAGTTGACTTATAAAAGTTCACAGTTCCACTAACCCGGTCTGTGTCTCCAGTGTAAACTGGAGTGCCTATGTCTGCCTCCCCTCCCTTCCCCCGCAAATCCCTATCTTTCATGTCTTCCTAAAAATCCTTTTCTTTCATGTCTTTCTACTTTTTTTCCTCTTATTTCTCTTAAACAGTGACTCTGGTTGGCCGAGAAATAAAATAAGACTCAATGCCAGTTTACTTGTTTGAAAACCATGTTTATTATTTTATCAAGCTAGACACAGCAGAGAATAAAAGCAAACATGTGTCAGTTTTGTGTCTTTGGTACCATGTCTGACAGCCACTGGACTGTCACCAAACAGGGTAGAAAAGGTGGAGGAGATGGGTGACAAAGAAGGTATCCTGAGATCTTTCATTCCAATGGTCACACATTTTTATAAAAATAAAAAAATAAATAATATAAATAAATATCATAAATAAATTAAGATTTAAGTTAAAATTCCCATAGGAGAGGTAGCCGTGGAAGTCACAGGTTGTTTCCAAAGCTTAGGGGCTTTCTGTCCTCAGACATCTGTGGGTTTCTAACTACTTTCAGGCTGTTGAGGTATTCAGCTCCAGATCACTGATGTATTCTTGGACCCAGGCCTCACTCGGGCTTGCACAGACCTCCCGGCCTCTCTTGGTTATGAAGCTATGGAGAGAAGAAAGAAAGGATCAACCACTGGGGACCCTCACTGGGGCCTCCTGGGACTATGGTGGCCCTGTCATCTTAGCCCATGTCCAGAGTGGCTCATGAATGCTCGTCTTAAGCCAGTCTAGACAGCCACTCCCACTGACTAGGGGACCCCTTAGAGCATCCTGCCACCTTCTTCCTGTCCCCTCCCTCTAGGCTGTGGAAGCCTTCCTCATTGTGTACCACCCCTCCACCAAATCGGGTCACACCTTCAAACATGAGGTGATATGCATTTGACAGGGTAGGATCTGTCCAGAATGGATCTCCTGGCCCATCTATGTCCTCGAGGACTGTCACCAGTAGCAGGCAGGAGGGTTCGCACTTACATGACACCTGGCTTAGAGCACTGGCTGCTGGTCTCATAATAGTCAGCTATGTACTGGCGAGGAATCTTCTTGGACACATAGGTGAAGCAGCAGGCTGTCGGCGTGTCAGCACCAACTGCAGAGGGAGGAACAGAGTGAGCCAAGTCATGGTTTAGGAAGAAAGGCCAGCCCAGAGCTGCTCCTTTTCAGTATAAGGACAATGACCTTGCTCCAAGTGGAGGCTGGAATACCCATCACTGGCAGGCATTGGACACCATTGCCCAGAAATATCTGTCTCTCTTCATTTCAGCATCTCCCTTCTCTCTAATTCTTCACTGTGGGCTCTGTTTTTTCCATATGTGATTTGGCAGATATTCTTTTGTCTGTTCTCTAGGGAATTTTATCTGACTCAAGAAATCATACCCAAGTGAAAAGAGAAGGCAGGGCCATCTTTTTTGAGATAGAATTCCAGCTAGGACAGAACCAGATCTTGATTCTCCCAATTGCAAATTCACTGCTCTAGGATCCATTGTTCTACCTGTACAAAGTACTGTAACTGTCCTGCACACCCCAAGCCTGGCTCTCAGAGCTGGCCCTAGGAGAGTTGCTGCCCCTTCTAAATGCGAAAGAGACAGATCAAGATGTTTCCTAGTCCTTTATGAAATTCTTTTGGCCCTTGGCAACTCTGAAACCAGAAGAAAAGACTGAGTAGTCCCCTAATGCCAGGGAGTGTACACACCTGGAAAAACAGCACAAACTCACCTGGTGCAGAGAAGACCTGGTGGCAGAGGGTCACGGCGCAGAGGAGGGCAGCAAGGGCAGCCATGGAGACCTTCATGATGCTGAGTGTCAGGGGAGTCTGGGCTCGAGTGTCAGCCGGGCCGAGAAAGGCTTGGGTAAGGCTGGTGCTGCTCCTGTGCTTCTGGTGTCTCAAGCCATCTTCTCTGCTTTTTATAAGGCAGCCCAGGCCAAAGGGGAAATTCATTCTTGGGGTGACAAAGGAAAATTTGAAGCATGGCAACGCTGTCATCTGAGCATTGCACAACTCGGTCTTTGGTCACCACAGGAGTTCCGTATAACCAAGAATAGCATCTGAATTATGAGTTTCAGCTGTCAACTCGTGACTTATTCTGACTTTTTGGGGGAAATAATCTCCTTGAGAGCAGAGTAATGGGATGCATTCACTCATGGATGTTCTAAGCTGGTCTTTTCTCATAAGAGCTAATGTATAAATGACTTCTCTATCCCGTTTCTCCCCATAGAATCAAAGCTCTGGTTTTCGAGGCCTCCTTAACCACATGGATGGTGTAGCTGTGAACAGTGGCCCAGCTTCCCTGCTCCACCCCCATGCAATGAACTGAATTAAGGAATCCCCAGACGGAGGAATAAGGAAGTGTGAGGTCATATTTCACTGCTCTGTTCATTGATCAAACAGTCATGGGGTGATCACGCCCCTGGGTTAAACACTAGTTTTAGATCACAGAGATACTTTAAGTGTGGGTGTTAATATGTCAAAAACGTAAAAATATTTAGATCCATTCATCTAAAAATA
Organism: Myocastor coypus; assembly: GCA_004027025.1. Classification (NCBI taxonomy): domain Eukaryota; kingdom Metazoa; phylum Chordata; class Mammalia; order Rodentia; family Myocastoridae; genus Myocastor; species Myocastor coypus. The sequence continues at coordinate 66,479 of PVJA010001534.1, forward strand.
GCTTTTCTAAGAAAATATACCACGGACACAACCCAGACAGGGAGGCATTTGCATATATAAAGGTGGCCCAGCATCACTTATAACTCTAAAATAAGGAAATATAAATTTTTTTGTGAAGGAAATGATAAAATAAATGGCGGCATGTACATAATTAGGCCCATAAATTGAATGAAATGGCACAAATATCCTCATGAAAAAGCAAGACAAAGAATTACCCAAGTTCAAGAATCATACAAATGTACGCAACTGTATATAGACTTTCTTAACAATTGTAGATTTGGAAAAACTAAAAAGCTTTGAAAATTAATACTGTAAGAATGAACAATGTTTGTATCTGTGTGACGGGGTTATGGGAGAGAAATTTTCTTTCTCTGTTTTCAGAGTTTCATCATTTTCTTCAGTGAGCCTGTATACCATCCTTATCAGTCACAAATTCTAATTTAAAATATTTATAAGCATCATTGGTTTAAAGGTAACTTGTCATTTGTTTAATTGGAAAGAAATTTTTCATAAATACATTAAAATTTTTGTGCAGTGACCTGGGCTAAAGTGAAATTTTGATTTTTAGTAGGTCTGAATAATTTTAAGAATACTATATAGTATCTAGTCAAGCAATGCTAAACTAAAAGCAGCTTTTATACTCATTTCAAGGTATAATTTCAGTCATATATGAATCTACACTATCAGTTAAACCTATGTTTTTCCTTTTCCATCTTTTTTTATTATTTCTTAATTAGTAATCTTATACCATATTGTATAATCAGAAATTTGATTCAGATCTTTTTTTAAAAGAACATTTTAAAAAATATTGAGTATGTAATATTGTACATTTTACCCCTGTCATCCTTTCCTACCTGATCACAGATCTACTACCGAGTCCTACTACATAACATTCCCCATCACCCATTTTAAAGCCCAGAGCTCAGTCTTTAAAAACTCAACAGACATTTTGGACAACACATTCCTGACAGTGGAACTTGGACATATATCACACACAGTAAGGAAATTTCTCCCATTGCTTTCTACAAAGGAAAGCCAGATATGAATTGGTATCATAATGAAATAAGATTAATGATGTTAACAAACTGCAAAGTTATTTTCCTGAAGAGGTTTCCCTCACAGACACAATTGAATTGATGCCTTCTCAATCACCTGGAAACAACTTTTCACTTAATTGTTGAACCTGACTGGCTGCTACTCTGAACAGAGAAACCACTTTTCTGTGATTCGTCAGCACGGTTATTGTGTGGAAACTTGCTATCACATCGAGGAAGAGACTGCTTTCCAGATAGACTTAAGAGTGTTGCATCACTTTCCTGTCCCTCTACCCCTTCTGACTAAGTATCTTCCTCTACAGCTACCCAGTGCTGTCCATGAATATGTTTAAGGTCTCAACCAGACACCAACCTTAAAACTATGGGAGATGAAATTGCTAAGCCCTAAGCACCTGCGCAGACATTTTCAACATTACTGGTGTTATTTTAATGGGACCGACTGCCTTGTATTCATTCATAGCCTCTACTTTAATGATTGGTTCAGCCTTTGCATCAGGCTCTAAACCAGTGGTTCTCAACCTTTCTAATGCCATGACCCTGCAATACAGTTCCTCATGTTGCAGTGACCCCAAACCAAAAGGTAATTTTGGTGGCTACTTCAAAACTGTAATTTTGCTACAGTTATGATTCAGAATGGCTTCAGGCGACCCCTGTGTTTTGGTTGCTCAACCCCTGCTGGGGTCTCGATTCACTGGTTGAGAACCGCTGTGATCACTCTAAATGAGAACTGGTTCTTATTATCATCCTCGTTAAGTAACTTTGGTCTTTAATTCAAGGCATAAAGACAACTTTGGGGCCTCAGGGGCTCATGTTCCTATCTATTAAATACTTAATGAGTTGATGGTGCACATCTGGGAGGAGGCAGACAAAGCTAAGTGAGGGACAATCTGAGTTGCTCCTAATGGATTTCTCCTCAGGCATCCCAAGCCTAGTAGGGGTCAGTAGAGTACGTGAATAGGTAAGCACAACACTTAGCAGAAAATGTAGACTCCTAAAAGATGATGAAGTGAAAGCTAAGAACACCCAGTAGGAGAAGAAATGACATTCTGTGGGAAGATAGGAGGAAGACTTCATCACTTGGGTCAAACTTTGGCTAGATCCTAAAAGCTCACACAGAGCAAGGGAGGTAGAGGTCCAGCTGATGCAGAGTTCCTGGTGTGACATCGTGGGCTCAGTAAGTAAAGGATGTTGTTCAGTGGAGCTTCAGGATGGTTTGGGGAATATCGACGATGGAGCTAAACTGGAGCCAAAACGGGAAGGGCTATAATTCTCCCTGGTAGGGTTTATCTCTAGTTGTCACCCCAAAATCTCATGCAATCATGAGGCAGACTTCTAGAGTTGGAGATTAAGTCATGATCCACTGGGATTATGGGTGTGAGTAGTACTCTTGGCCTGGGCCAAATAGCCTGAGTGCAATTTAAGGGAGACAGACTTCCTCTCTGTAGCCATTGTTGCTGCCACTCCCCCCTTTTGCTCTCTTTCTCTTTGCTGCCACCATGAAAGGTTGGCTCATGGCACCATGTGCCATGCTGCCTTGGAGCCACTGAGTATGGACTGAAAGCTCCAGTGCTGTGAGCTAGATAAATCTCTTCTTCCTTAATTTTGGGTGTTGGGTATTTGTTCTAGCAATGAGAGAAGAGTAACCAAGACACTCCCCAAGGGAAGTAGAGGGGACAATGTAGACAGCAGAGAACCATAGAGGATATTAGACATAAGTGAAGAAAGGTCACACCTTAGGAATTCTGTCCTCTCTATATATCTGTAGCACTACAGTTTGAAGAATACACAGGCTCTGTTTCCTCCTACCCTGTGACTGATCAGGAGGCAGGTGAAGCAAAGGCAAGACCAAGGGTAGTCACTGAGAGGTTTCATGGTGGCCGTGGCAGCAATCGATCTTCCTGTGTGTCTACCACTTCCTAGAAAGGAGTCACTGTCACTTGTTTGAGGAGAAACGACTTTGCAGATGATGATCCCTCTTTAGCCACATTCTCTGTCCCCCAGCCCTTCACTAATGGCCCAAATACATTGCATCTCTCATTTCTTTTTTGTTGGGATTCTTTGAGTACACATGGTGATCACATTCACTACAGGGAATTTGTACCTGCCCATAATTTATCTTGATTTCTCTTCTGTCTTCCATTTCCTGCCCCCCCAACTCAAATTCCTCTCCCTATTTACAAAATCTTTGTTTCTGTTTTTCCTTCTATTCTCTCTCTTTTTTTTCCTTTTCCCTTCCCTTCCTCCTCCCCACCCCATCACTCATATCCTACGGAAGTCTTTCCTACTTGTGATTCAGTTTCTGAGCTGGCGGAGGAGAGAAGAGGAAATGGAAATGCTGCGTTAGCCACTCTTTCTGATAACGGCCATGACTTCCTTCCAGGGTTGCGATAGTTGCCACAGCACGAAACAAGTCATCTATGCAAACTTTTCTTCAAATTTTAGATATTTCAATGACTTTAAACCAAATATAGACTGTGTCTTCTTGGTTGATCCTACTTAACCAAATTCTGGCTCTCGATGACCGTAACAGGAAGAATCTCTCTACCTGTTTATCATGATGTCATACTTTTTTATGCAGATGATTTATTGAATAGATGATTCTTAGTAGTTATCTACTTATAAAATTTTCTAAATTAATCCTCTAAGCAGGAAATTACATTTTGCAATGTATTTCTTACTTTGATTGGAAAATAACATACTCTTGTTTCTAGTATGTACTAAATATGTACATCATATAAATAATGTGAGCCATTGGGAGGTTGAGTTAGAAGAATGTTGGAAATTTACTAAACGAAAAGTGAGTGTTCCCAGGTGATTTTTTAAAAATTGAAGCGGTGCTACACATGTGAAATCGGTCAGTTTTTTTATTTCACTGTCTGCATTATTTACCAATATATGTGCAAGAGTAACTACATTGCCTAACACAGTCAAGCTTACTAATAACTAGTGAATGAATATATCACACATTTGACTTATAACAGCCAGGTTATTATGCCTTAACTTTCACTATGGAATTGAAACATTGATATGAAAGGAAAGATAAGAGAGGTTATGTGACATATATTTGCTCTTTGGAGAAACAATCAGGTTGTTTAGGTGGGTAACAGAAAATACTCAGCAGTCTACTTAGTGGATCCCTCAGCATGGTAGGGAGTGTTGCGCATCCTGGATTTTCAGTACATCCTAGCCACCTGGAGGCTCCTTTTCAGTCCAGGAGGAGTCCAAGGAATTCTGGCTGAGCAAGTCCTCTCCTTCAATATTATTGTCTTAGACTAGATGGAGATGCTGCTCCCAGCTCCCTGCTGGGTTGTTTTCCATCCAGTTTATGCACTGTGGCTTCACTTTCCCAGTTTTGAGCAGTGGCAGCAGGGACCTATGGGTAGGTTTACTGACAATGACAGCCTTGTCTGGTCTAGCTTCAGCCTGCTTTGCTCACAAGTGCCTCACATTAGATGCATTAGACAATGTCCCACCCTCGATGGAGCCAGAAACAACATCCCAGAGTCCCCTTCCAGCATCTTGGAGTGATAAAGTCTCATGGATGCAATTCTTCTTCAGAGCCCAGCCCTTCTTTCCTGTCTTGAGTTTTTATCATTTTCTCTGTCTGTTTTGTATGTGCACACTAGGTTAGGGTGCATGTCTCTATGCTAAGTTAGTGCCTCCACCTGATTCCTGCTGAATGCTCTATACAATAAATGCATCTCTTCTATTAGGCACCCACTAGGAGCCTAGAAGACACATTTGATTTCTATCCATCCATTCCCATCCCTTACATCTATTTCATCATCAGCTGTAATCTATATTGACTTTGTTAATGTCTACTTGCCACTCCCTGATGCTGTCTTAGCTGAGTCTTTAGATTTGCCCCACTGCCACTGTCAGGATGTCTGAGGTGCTGATCCAGTTTGCCCCTTGATTTAACCTCCCCCTCCGCAGCACCTAAAGCAATTTTGCTGGAGTATGGATTGATTCCTGTCTACCTCTAATGATGCTCTTCAAATCCACTGCATTGATTGCAGTAAGAAATAGAAGCTTCCCCATGATGTGACCCTGGCTGAGAACTGACCCCTGCCCCCACCAACCTCTTTGGCTCTGCTATTTGCCTCCTTTAGACTTCCTGAAAACCACGATGCAGCCATTCTGAGCTGGCTATAGTTCCCTAAATGTACAAGTCTCTCTCCTGTTTTTAACACTGAAGTATTAGCCTGGTAAAGCAATTTTTCATTTTTACAAACACAGAGCACAGTCAAAACACATTAGGCATGGGCTCGTGCCATGGATGACTCAGGGATTAATACTGTAAACAAATAATGAAAACCACTATTTAATTTCCCAAACTTGCTATGAAAAAGATAAAATTCTATATTTTTTTTCCTGCTGTTCAAAATCATGTGAAATGCAAAATGACAGACATTTTATGTCATGATAACAAGACTTTGGCTGTTGAACTTTTAGCATAAATTTACAATAAAGTACATTTCCCTTTCAGAGTTCCTTACTCTCTATATCAAGACTTGCTTGTCTTTATTCTAAGTCTATTTTGTATCCTGGTTCTGTTCTTCTATGAGTCATTTACCCCTCTGGGTTTCAGTGCCCTCAGGTGCAAAAGGAGGTTGTAATAGTACTTGCTTCAATATGGCCCTGTGAAGATTAAATATAGGAGCATCTATGAAAACACTAAGCTATTACTAGCTTACAATAAATGCAGTATTTAGTATAAACTATTATTATCATGATCACTTAAATCTTTAACCAAAAATTTCAAAAAGTAAATTTCTAACACATCTAATTAAAAATTTTAAGTTGGCACATAGAAATCACACATATTTATGGGTATATCATCACACTTTGTTTTGATTTGTTTTAGATATGGTCTCACTGTGTAGTTCAGACTTGGTTCAACTTACTAATAGAAAAAAGATTATAATAGATTAAATTGATTGACCTGAGTAACAGAATGGTAAATAAAATTTGATATATGATGCAAAGAACTAGCATGTATGCGTTTTGCTAAGGAATAAACCATGACATACTAATCCAAGAAATAATATGAAATCCTCAGTAAAATATGGAACAAGATACAGAGTGATTTAGTCATGACATTTATTTTTCACTTCCTAAATTTTCTTATATATACTGACTATACTTTCTACAAAAGAAAAACTGATGAATATAATTTTTAAAGCATTCAAGTCTCACACTGTTCGGAAATCTTTCTTGATTCCTCACTATTATCAAAAACATGAATCCCTAACATCTCACATAGTTCCTGTCACATAGGACTTAATTAATACAGTTTTGAACAATTTTTTTTTCTTGAGCACTGCCTTCAAAGGAAGGTGTCCCATAAGGAATACTGAAAATGTCTTGAATCACTCTAAACCAGTAAGGCTTGCTATTCTCTTTGACATTTCACATTCCCTACATCACTGCCTTTTGCTTGATGGCCAAAGTGAAGGATATAGCATGTTACAAAAGCCCATTGTCACTTTAATAGAAGGAAGCTGGCTGGCTTGGTGGTCACAATGGGCAATCCTGATGAGGTCTTCTTCAGTCAGCTCAGAGCCCTGGGGTCTCTATTTGCATTGAATATTTGAGTACTCATTCTTTCAATTCATAATTCCATTTCTACTCCCATTTTTGCAAAATGACTTGGATACAGCTCTGGGAAAGCCACAGGTATTGTATCTTCTTGGCTTATGGTCTTGATTAATGACTGTATATTCTGACTCAGTTTGGTTTTCCAATATCTACATGTGCCCTTAAGTGATTCCCTCGCTCTAGGGACAGCTCTGTGAGCTCTTGGTCCTGACACCTATGGGTCTCTTCAACATTACTGAATACCTCTTTAGAAGAGGTCAAATTTGCACTGGAGAGATACCTTAATTTATAGTAGACAGTGATATTCCAGCTCCTTCTTGCTCAGGAATTAATAACTCAGCCTGGCATAGTGATATATACATGTTACCCCAAAACTCTGAAAAACTTAGGCTAAAGGATCAAAAGTTTAAGCCCAACCTGAAAAATTATATTTATGTATATATTTATACATAATTATATAATTATATATATATGCTAATACTTAGTGACTTAGTGAGATCCTGTCTTAAAACTTACAAGAAAATAAATTTTTCTAAAAAGGGCAAAGTATGTAGCCAGGGTAAAGTATGAACCCAGAAGGCACTGGGTTCATCCTTAGCATCACCACAAAATAATAAATAAATAAATAAACAAATAAATAAATAAATAGAAATTTTGACCCTCATTTGGCTCTGCCTCTAATGACTCGTTTAAGCAACTGCTTCAGCCAATCCATGCTTTGGTTTAGCTATATGAAGGTAGTAGATATGTCTGAGACACTCCAGGTCTCATCTAGAATTCTTCTTCATTCTTCTCTTGGGAGCCTCTCTTCAGAAGGAAAACCTCATCTTACAGAGAAATCACCCATTCCCATTTCTCATTCACCTAATATCCCAGGGCAGAAGTCTCCACTATCACTCAAAAAATGAGAAATCTGTACTGGTGGATGATGGAGAAGGGAGTTCCTCTAACTAGCATCCAGTGGATTTAGACTTAACTCAGAACTACTGCTATTCAAACAAACAAACAAATAAAAAGAAACCTACTGATTTTCACCTCAGGGATAATGTTTTTCATTCTCATGTTCCATGATACTTTGTTTCAACCACTGGCATGCTTCTTGGCTTACTTCTCCTCAAGCCAGATATCTCTGTGGCTCTCAACTCATTCCTAGACTAAGGTGTTCTTGAAGGAAGTCTTCAGCTGTGTCTGCCTTGAAAAACAATAGATGTCTAGAAATCTGGATTGAGTTGAAATTCCCTGGGTAACCAAGTGTGTGTGGATCTAGGGACATTGGACATGTTCACTTCTGTTGAAAGGTGTGGCCTTGAGTCATGTAGATGAAACTTGATGAGAGACTACACAGGGAGCAGCATGTGGGCTACCAAGGTGGCAGAACTCTAAAGATAGGAGTCTTGGGAAATTCAAAGTATTTAAAGCAAATCATGTATAAAGACAAGGGTGAGAACAGAAAGAACAGAGGAAAGAGGCCAGAGTAGTCTGCAGTCTCTCTCTCTCTCTCTCTCTCTCTCTCTCTCTCTCTCTCTCTCTCTTTGTGTATCTCTCTGTCTCTCTCTGTCTCTGTCTCTCTCTCTCTCTATCATGAGTTAGGATTACCTTGAACCCTAGCAGCTGACACAGAAATGTCCCTCGATCATGTCATGATCCCTTTAGTAGCATTGATTGAAAGCATTTGGAACAGGATTCAAATTTTCACTCTTCTATTTTCCTTGTCAGAGCATAGCAGTTTCAAATATAAGGTTTCTTGTGAGCAGAAGGATTAAAGATGCTGAATAAATGCTGATGGAGATTTCATCCCAATCATCTGAATTTCCCTCCTTTACCCTGTTATACACTACTGTGGTGTGGGACTTGGGAACTTTTCTTTCATAGTTAGGCTGCCAGGAGCTGTGAAACTAGCCAGGGATTAAAGGGACATGAGGCATTCCCTATGGAGTGGTTGGGAAACACCCAAATTTTCTCGGGAACACAGGATATATTCATCTCTAGGTGGTCAATCTTATAGCCATAGTAGAAAAGCATTCTTTGCCTCACTTTTGCTCACTTGACACTTGCTAATTCTTTCTACCATTTTCTTCTCAGCTCAGGAAAATACCCTGAAATCTTCATTTGTTTTCCATTCCCACCCTGTTTGCAGACAAACCAACCCAACCTCTCTCCTGAATGCAGTCCTGACATATGGAAGTGACCGTAGTGTTCAATAGTTCCCCTCTATGGTCACCTTCAGTGTTTGTTTTGGAGAACACAGCTAACCAGAAAGGCTGACAGGAAACTTCCAGGGTCTGCTAGTGCCAACCATCAAGACAGTTTGTTCCTTTTCCACCAGTCCTTGCTACCAGGTGTAAATTCACACTGCCTCTCAGACATTCAGCACTTACCCCAGTCACTGTCATTGGTCTACCACTTCCTCTAAGGCACAACCCACTTCTTCCTTCCAACTCCCTCCTCTTACTTCCTTGATGACATTGTCCTGAGAAAGAGAAGCTGTAGGGAACTCCTCACTTTCAGCTAGCTTAAGTTTCCTTATTAGTAGCGTGATGTCATTGCAACGATGGAAATCCCACTTCTCTCCTTATGCCCCGCAACTGTCCGCAGCTTCAGAGTCCCTATAAAGAGGGGTTCCAAGATCAGATCAGCACAAGGCACAGGACCTGAGGTCTTCTCAAGCTCCTCAGCCCTTCTGAGATCTTCAGTCTCAGTTCCCCTAAGCTTCTGATCTCTGCAGTCTCGGCGCTAGCTTCACCATGAAATTCTGCGTGACTGTCCTCTCTCTCCTTGTGATCGGGGCTGCCTTCTGCTCTCCAGTGCTCTCTGCACCAGGTAAGTCCAGCCTTCCTCCATCATTGCTGGAGTTAAGAGGGAGTCAGAGTACACTCTCTCCCTGGGGCTGGTCCCACACGGGGTCTGGCGAGGAAAGAAATGGGATCTGGGAACATTTCCAAGAAGTTCACTGCTCAGTGCAGAGCCTAGGAGAATTTCAGTAATATTCAAACTTCCACTTTCTTAGGATGAACGGCCAGGAAAGGATAAGGATGGGTCAGAAGTCAAACTACTGAATTGACTCTGTCTCTGATTACTGGTTTAAAATGCATTAAGCTTTCCATGACTGACTCAACCTTAGTTTCCCATCTATAACACAAAGACAAGGAGACATATTCTCAACTCAGGTTGCAATTTTATAGAACCCTTTCTTGCCTTCTCTGAGGATGCTCTGTCTACATAAGTGGGTGTGGGTTACAAGGAACCCTATGAGGAGTTACTACAGTGCCACAGAAGTGTCAGTGAAGATCCTTAGCTGGAAGCCAATATGAACAGGTCCATGCAGAGTTTTGATGTCAACCTGACTTTTCTTTGCAGTGGGCTCGGACCCTCCCACATCCTGCTGCTTCTCTTTCACTAAGCAGAAGCTTCCTCTCAAGATTGTAACTGACTACTATGAGACCAGCAGCCTCTGCCCCCAGCCAGCTGTGGTGTGAGTATCTATCCAAGAGTTGCTCTTGTAAGAGAGGGTTGGGGCAGAATTTTAAACAGGCCGGTTGGGGACAGAGTGTCATCAAGATTTGGAGAAGTGGTTCTCATGCCAAATCCCTGCCAAAAGCAGAAAAAAAAAAAAAAAAAAAAGAACGGATTATGAGGCCACTGTTCGAGTCATGAAGCAGGATGAACTGATGGCAATAAAAGAATATAGGGTTCCTGGAGAGATCTCTAGCCACAGGGATCTCTTCCCTGGAAGTAGAAAGAGTAAAAATGATTACATGAAATGTAGACCGATTTCTCAAGCCATGCTGGAAAACATAAAATAATCACTGTAAGCATGACAAAGAATGAGAGATTAAATTCATATTGATTGCAAAACTCATTGATTCCTAATCTAGGAGCACTCTAGGGTCATAGCTCAGCACAGGGCTGGAAGTTAAGGAACCCTGGCTTCAGTGCTTGCAGGAAGGAGCCCATTGACCAGAGCTGTCCAACAGAGCCAGGGTCCAGCAAAGGGAGATGTCCAGGATTGGGAAGAAATAGTAGCAGATGATTTCAAAGGCTCCACTGGATTCTAATCTGTCTTCTTCTTGATCTACAGGTTCCAAACGAAAAGGGGAAGACAAGTCTGTGCCAACTCCAGTGAGCCCTGGGTTCAGGAGTACGTGGAATACCTAGAGCTGAATGAAGCATGATGTCTTCAGGGAAGGTCACCTGAGCCCCATATTTCTCCATGACATGCACCTTATTCTCTAGGCTCACCGTGCCTCCTAGTATTCCCTATCCCTTGTCGTGTTTTAGTTTTTTGTATGTACATTGCTATTGTCTTCAGTGTTATTTTTATTATTTATGTTGACCAAAGCATACATATCTCCTGTGGAGATGGTCTGTCATCGCTGTTCTCTACTATTGTGGATACATGAATGATGCATTGAACTCCATGCATTTTTATAATAAAACTTTTTTAGAAATATAAACAGACTCACTGGGATTTTAATTTTATTTGGGTTGAAAGAAACTGAATAATTCTATTAATTGGGACGAAGTACCATTTCCAAATTGTAATTACATAAATGTAAGAATGAGTAATTAGTAAGTCCTTAATTTATGCTCTAGGAAGCACCAGTGACTACAACAGGAACTGAACTGGAGGTTAGCTGGGAAACTAACAGAAGCTGAAATAACCTGGCTGGGGTTGGGCGGATTTTCTGCTGTAGCATTAGGAATGTCCTTTGGGTCACTATCTTTTCTCACTATTAAGTTTGTACACAACACTACTGTTTTGGGAAGGTACATGTAAGGTTTGGGAAGGTACAGTAAAGTTTGTACACAACACTACTGTCTTGGGAAGGTACATGAAATATTTTAAAATTATTTTCTCTATCCCTTTAGTATACAATTTAGTGCAAAACCATAAATTTAGTCTTTTAATATCTGAAAAGTAATATAAGGACCTATGATGAAACTGACCATCCTTATTAAAGAATGAACAAGCTAAGTGAAGGTTTTAATAGGCAGGTTTTGAATAAAACATGAGAAGAATAAACAGCAGCCATAGGAAAGGAGGAAGCAGGGGCAGAAGGCTGCGAGCCTGCCTGCCTCATATGTCCAGGCGCAGCCACCTCCACTGTAGGTGACGCCTTTACTTCCTGCTCCTGCACGACAGTGGCAGAGCTGCTCCAGCCATCTTTGCTCTGACTCTCCCTACACCATAGTGTTCTTACCCTGGAGACAGCGTGGACTGAGTTCCCCTCAAACTGCAGTACATTCCTATTTCTAGCACGCTTCCGGGTCCCAGGATGCAGAAGTGAAGTCTCACATCATTGCTCTCCCAGCCTCCAGAGTCTACACAAAGCTAAGTGTTGACCCCGGTGAAAGTTCCTTCACTTAATGACATGCATCCGACTGTCAGAATCCTGAAAGCATGGTGGGACGCACTGATGGACCACCTGCCCGCTGCAGTGGTGATGGCAGCCAGCTTCTCAGGAAGTTGGCGCCTCAGCAATAATGAGGCGATCTCCTTGCCAGCATCACCACGTCATGAAAGCTCAAAGGTACAGAGGCCCCCAGGAAATGCTGCTGTCACTGCCACCACCCCCAGACAGTAGCACCTACTATCCAAGACCAATCTTGATAGATAATAAGTGACATTACTTTCGCACCTCTGCTGTAAATTACAACGTGCTTCTCACAGCCATTTCTCCTTACCTGATGTCACAGATCCAAATCTGGAGACAAAGAAAGAGAAGGGAGATCCAACAGGCTGAAAACAAACCCAGACTTAAGGAATATGTATTTGTTAATGCGATGTATTGCCATCTGAGTCTTTGATGGTATTTTAAGTGCTCTCCGTACCTTCCCTTATAATTATTCTCACAGACAGTACTAACTTTTGGTACAAGTATCCTAAAATATCCTGACAAGTAGAACATTTTGTTTTGGTACCAGGTAAAAGCTGAAAGTCTCTAAGAACTAGTAAAGTATTGTCTGATAGCATGTGAAGGCCCAGAGAAAAGCAAGCAGAGAGTAGTGGGTGTTGAAACTCTCCCAGAGCATGAGTCCACTAGCAGTGAGGGAAGCCCAGACGCCCGTGCCTCAGTGATCCACAGAATTGGCTTCTCATTCTCAGCTGAGGAGCCTGCAGTCAGATGGCCCAGCAGAGAAAAAAAAAAAAAAAAAAAAAAAAAAGAATATGTGTGCATTGGGCTGAGGGGAACAGGTGAAAGTCCTAATTCAGGAAGAGAAGAAGCTCTGTGCCTATGCAGAAGACAGTAACTTGATTTATAGGCACTGTGAGTTCTAAATAGTTATCAATCTGCCCAAACTTGTTTTTGCCCTCTGCTACACTGCAAACTACAGCAATGCAACCAACTTTGAGCATGCCTGCAAGCCCAAAGCTGGGGCGTGACTGGCTGTGGAGCATCTGAGCACACCCACTGCATGATTTCCATGTTGAGAATGTTTCTCCTTGGTGTCCATGCATAATTTGCGTACAGCAAATTATCTTCCTGTACAGCATCTTCTGGTTATTGAAGATAACTTCAAAGTAAAATTCTTCGTGAAGCCAAAGAAGAGGGTAGTTTCAGCGACCCTTCAGGGGTCCAAACGATTATGTATTCCATCCCCACGGTATAACCAGCTGTATTCCATGTGTTTGGTGTGTTCTCATCAGAAGTCACTGAAACAAGCTTAAGGACATTAGCTTAAACCATGTGTAGACATTTGGAAAACTCAGGTAACACGTGTCACCAAATGCCCAGGGCAGGTAGGAGCTGGTTTTATTCATGTCATCGGCAGTGCCCCATTCTCTTTGACCTCATGGACCCGGGTGCTTTAAAACTTAAGCTGATTCCAGAAGCTCCAGTTTCAGCTAGGATTTCTCAAAGCAATGACCTCCAAGCGCTCCAGTACTGCCACTGGCCTAGCACATCGCACAGACTGTTTTCAGCTGTCTCTGTGACCTTTTCAGATGCCTTCATGTAAAGTGTATTTACATGGCAGGAATTCCTGCCTGGGTTTATTTGCTAAAGAATCCCAGAGAGTTGTACTTGACAGGCCACTTGGACTTGGAAAACAATAAGATGGGAGAACTTGAACCTCTACCAGAGCTGTGGCACCTTAGATTCTTCATGAGTAGAGTAATTTGACTAAAGTCCCCTTGAATAGTAAGGGTGTGGCTGCATAACTTGTAAAGTTAGTCATTCATAATACTGGCACTGAGCTCTTGGTACTGAATAGCTTCAAAGAAGTGATGCATGTTGTTGGGCTGGATCTGCAGAACCAGGAACTACAAGAAATCCACACACTGTTTTCAGACTAATTAACAGGAACCAGATTTAGAGTCGAACAACATATACACAAGTAACGGCAGCTGTTATGGTTGGTGTCTACTTGTCCCCAAAGCCTCGGGAAGTCATGGGGCAGCTTCTGGAGTTTCTGATTATTGTGGGTATGGCTGCTGCACCTGACCTGGGACAGGTAATCTGCATTACAATGTAAAGAGGGAAGAGATGCTAGCTAGCTGCCTAAGCTGCTGCCTGTCCCTTTGCTCTCTGCCCTTTGCCTCCTTCCTGAGAGGTTGTTCTGTGCCATGTGTCACTCTGCCTTGGAGCCAGCTGAGTATGGACTGAAATCTCCAGGGACTGTGAGCTAAGTAAACCTTTCCTTCCTTCATTTTGGGTGTCCGGTATTTGTCCCAGCAACATGAGGAGAGTAACTGAGACAGCAGCATGAGTTCCTAGTATTGAAAATGAGCAACTTGTTTAAAATCACAGTGTAAGAAAAATGTTACCATTCTTCCCTCCATTATCCTTGCAGAAAACTTGGAATTGTTCTATTTCTCCATAAACAGGCTAGAAGCCTTACCCATGGCAGTATTTAGTTTATAGAAACAGATGCTCAGATGTGAGCTATAATAACACATAAGTGATCCCAACAGTAATAGGTCTGCTTCAGAACCTGCAGCCTTTGCACTCCACTGGGAACAAAGCAGCTGTTCTGCCAAAGCAATTGCTCAAATATGTGAAGCTTGGAACTTTAAACCCAGGGCAAAGTGGCTTGACATTCCTCTGAGAAAATATTAGTCAGCTGTCCCAGTTCAAATCACCTAGAGCTGAAGGACAACTACTAGGACCACCTGCCAACCCAGCTAGGCCCATGTCCAATGTTCAAGAAAACAGGCTCTCTGTGAAAGATCACGTTTTGGACATTCTGCTATAGGAAGTCAAGCATTGAAGCAGGCCACAAATATTCCTTTGCAAATGGTATTTAAATTGAGATAATATGTGTACATTTGTGTGAAGGCACAACTCCCTGGATTCCAAATGCTCATGTTAAAGTTACTGCAAGATAATGTATTTTAGGTGTAACTACTTCTTCTAAAATACAACATAAGAGGTAGAGAAGGCTGATAGAATATATAATTCAATAGTCAATGTTTGTAGTGTTTGAAGTCATTCATTTACAAGTCCTTTTTCTCTTCTTTTTTCTTTCTTTCTATATATTTTTTCCTATGAGTAAAGGGAAGAAAAATATTACAATCACTAATCTTAGTTATTTTAAAATTGTTGGCAACTTGGGTGCTGCTGCTATCCAATGTTTAAAAATGCTATCCTAACAAAGTGAATGATGAAATTGACTTTTTCTAAATATATATTTAAAAAATCATTTCTTCCTAGAATTGGAAATTTGGAGATTTGGTTGTAGCGATTAATGACATAAATTTTTCAATTATCGTCTTTTTCAATTATCACCAAGTCTTCAATCTTGGTGTAAGAGACTTGCAAACCCACATGACTAATACATTCTTTCAATTCCCCAGCTCCCTATTTACAAATACCTACAGAACAACCTTTTTTACTACTTCACTATTAATTTTGATTCAGCAAGGATGAAGCAGAAATCATAAATCTTGGAGGGCTTCCTTTTACTGTCTTCTTTATTATATGAAAAGCAAAACTCCTTATCTCAGGATGAAATTTAAGCCTTGATTAGTAAAATACTAGCAGGATATTAGAGGACTTTTTTTTACTAATGTTTCAGAAACATAGGATATCAGAAAATCGGAACAATGGAAATATCTAAATAGGGAAATCATGAGTTAAATGGGTAAAAGTGATCTACAGCTAATATATTTTCTTCAGTAGTGAAGGTGTCTGTGGATAAAGAAGCATGCTTTAAAGAGATAGAAAATACAAAGAATCTACAGGTCCTCAATCTACAGTTGCTTAAATCCTAATCTTCGTACAATCTAGCTCATAGAAATATATTTTAGAACTTGTTTTATAAAAGAATATGCCAATTTCTTTAATATTTATAAAAATCAAAATATTTTATCAAAATCAAAGGAAAGTATGCAATGAATTTTCATCTGCTTGTCTTCCCTAACATGTACTTTATCTTAATGGCTTCAGAAGGACTGCAGTGGAGAATAATTATGTTTCCAGTGGTGCACGCCTGTAATTCCAGCACTTGGGAGGCTGTAAACAGGCAGATCACTGCAAGTCAGATCTAGTAGTGAGACCCTGAACACTCCATAGACTATTCCTTAAAAAAAAAAAAAAAAGGAAGTTTCCAATGTTCATCTCTCCTGTAATGATAAAGAGGCATGCTAGTGAATCTCTGGGGAATTGTAAGTGGGAACCAAGCCTTAAAATTTATTCTTGCCACAGATAGAACTTAACTGAGATATTAATTTTCTTTTCTTTTCTTTCTTTCTTTCTTTGTTTGTTTGTTTGTTTCCTTCCTTCTTTTTTAGGCATGTGCCACTATGCTTGGCTGAGATATTAATTTTCCAGGTGAAGCTCACTCACACTCTACAGATTAGTTGTGAAACAGATAAAAGGTGATAGAAAAATACAGGTAATATTTACATTTTTTAAGAAGGATTCTTTTTTTTTTTTCTTCTGGCTGGCTCAGACTGCCTGAAGAGCAGGTCTGGTACAGCATGAGGAGCTGAGGATCAAACCACAGTCCTCTGTGTCTGACTGAGTTTTCCCAAGCTGGCATCTTAAACAACTGAGCTTACCTGCCAGCGCTATTTAAATTTTTAAAAATCTGATTAAAGACACACTGTCATAAATTGCTTCAAAATATCATTTTTCAAACATGCTTACCCCACTGTTGTTGTCATTTTCTGAAGCAGTCCTGGAAGTCTTTCATGAGTGTCTTTAGTTGCATTCTTGTGACTGCCTTAATGTTCTGAATGGATTTAAAACCTTTAACCTTTCATGGTCACTTTGACTTTGAGGAAAATACAGTGAATAAGATAAGTAGGAATGTGCCATAATGTTTTTTTGATCCTACCTTTCTATTAGATGGCATTGGACAGCACTGTATCCACAATATTTCTCTTGTATTAAATTTCATGCACCTACACGCACATGTGTGCACATGCACGCACACACACACACACACACACACACACACAGTTATACTCACTCACACATACAAATTCCCAGAAGTATTTCAGAAAGTGTAGTGCCCACAGGTGTGCAGGTGAAAAATTTCTACCTATGTACACACTGGTCCTGGGATCTCATATGGCTTTACTTTTTATATCTCATGATTAGACCTTTCTGCTGGATGGCTAAGACTAGCTTAAGGCAAGACCTATATAACAAGATTCATTCAACCCAGCAACCAGGCCCATCACCTGAGTGAGACTACAGAACAAATATAGGAGACAATAGCATAGAAGAAATTGGAAATCACATACCTGAAATCTTTGAAATAATAGCATCCAAAGTAAAGAAATAACTGCAGAAAGGTATAGAGGAAATCAGATCAGAAATAATTAAATCAGTAAAGAAAAAAAAAAAGAAATAATACTTATAATAAAAGAAGTACTGGGTGCTCCTAAAGAAGACACTGATTAAAAAAATAACATGGAATACAAAAATGTTGGAATCCTTGAATGAGCAATATAGGAAAGCAATAGAATGTATGAAGAAGATTCGAAGTGCTGCACAGGAACTTAAGCTGGCAAAACTACTTCAATGAAAGTGAAAGTAAACTTTCAGACCTTAAAGACACCATTGCAGCTAGTGAAGAGGTAAGACAAGATCTCTTAATAACAACTAAGATGCAAGAAAAAATAATTCAACATCTGCAAGATGATGCAAAAAATAAACAATGTAAGACTAATAGGCATCAATGAAAAAGGAGTCTTTACAAATGATATAAAAAGAATATGGGCAGAAGCAATAACAGAAACCTTTCCAAATATGGGGAAACAATTTGACATTCAGATAACTGAAACATATACAGCTCCAAATAGCATCAATATAATTAAAACCACTCCCAGACATATAATAATCAAGATCCCAGAAATACAGCATAGGAACAGTATACTAAAAGCCACCAGAGAAAAGAAACAGATCATATTTAAAGGAAAACCCATTGGAATAATGCATATTTCTCTTTACAAACTATCCAGTCAAGATGAACAAGGAGCAAAGTACTTCAAGTCTTGCAAGAAAACAAATTCCAGCCCAGACTGCTATACCCTGCAAAACTCTCTTTCAAGTTCAGTGGAGAAGTGATACACTTCCAGGACAAAGAACAACTAAAGAATTTTATGATGACAAAAACAATCCTGCACAGTTTAAAAAAAAATATTCTAGAGAGGGATCAAAATGACCACAACTCCATGAAGGAGAATGGAAAGAACCCACAAAAATAGGGCAAACAATTAAAACACAGGAGAAAAAGAGGCATACAGCAGCAGTCTCTCAACTATTCTTTTATGTACAGCAGCAGAATATGTCCATCATCATATTCTACAAACAGATTTCTCCTGCACCCCATGGGTCATGATTCTGTCTGGTTCTCCAAGGTGGCTATCAAGGAAATAGCAGTAACTCAGTCCCACAAGTGACACCTGGCCATCAGTAAGCATCATGGACACTGTCTGTGTCCACAGCATACTAGAACTTTGTCTGATATCCTATCACAAAACTGTTAGACATTCTGGTCATATATTTTCCATTCCAGTATTTATGTTATGTTTTATTCTTAGTAATTTGTTACTACCATGGAAACTTTTTCTTAGTTGATATCTTGTATATATTAACCTATTCAAATATTATGTAGTACTCTGAATTGATTACAGATTTGTACATATGATACACAACATTCTGGCCTCTAACTTGGACTCATGACTTTATTTGAATTTTAGAATATTGTTTTTACATATATAATTTTAATTAATAATTAATTTTCTGAATATGTTTAATTATACTTTTTGTTTTATGGTTCATACTGTATCTCTGACTTATAATCTACTTACAAGACATAGTATGATATTTTCTCCTAGTATTAGAAACTTTAAAGAGAGAAATATATATATACATATATATATATATATACACACACACACACACACACATACAAGAGAGTTAGAATAGATATACAGCTACTTTGTCTTAGTTCATTGAGAATAAAAGTTTGTACTAATATTGTTTAGACAAAATATCAGGTTTTCTTTTTTCTTTTTTTTTTTTTTAAAGAACTTTATTTTATTTTATTTTTCTTGTTTCAGAACTTTTGTTTGTTTATTTATTTTTATGGCCGGCTCAACCTGCCCTGAGGGCAGGGCTGGCGCAGCAAGTGGTGCTGGGGATCGAACCGCGGTCCCTGCAGCTGCCTAAGCTTTCCTAAGCAAGCACTTTAGACCACTGAGCCATCCTGCCAGGCCCCAGGTTTTCATCTTGTTCTCTGAATAACTACTATGAAGACAACAATATGCATGGTATTAATTATTGTAACCATCCTACTAACTTGTTTAGAAACTGTTTCATTGGTATTTTATCTTTTTTTCCTCATTAAAATGAATTTTAGAAATATGAAAAGTGTAAAGTGTAATGGGATGATTGTGAAGTAATCATGAGTTTGAGGAAGCCTCATGATAATATGCCTTTTATTGAATAGTTTTTTAAAAATTTAAGCATTTACTGTTATGGTTTGTGTATAGGTGTCCCCCAGAGCCTCATGTAGTCATTTGGTGGCTTCTGGAATTTGTAATTGATTATTGTGGGTGTGGGTGTTGCACCTCCCCTGGGGCAGGTGATTTGCATTTCAATATAGAGGCAGAGAAGTTAGCTGCTTGAGCTGCTGCTGCCTCTCCCTGCGCTCTTGCTCTTAGCTGCTGCCGTGAAAGGTTGCCCTGTACCATGTGTCACTTTGCCTTGGAGCCAGCTGAATATGGACTGAAACCTCCAGTAACTGAGCTAAATAAACCTTCCCTCATTTTGAGTGTCTGGTATTTGTCCCAGCAACAAGAGAAGAGTAACTAAGACATTTACCATACATTTCAAACATCTCTCATATACCTTGAGGCAAAACTCTCATTCTGGCCAAAATCAACTTGCAATTCAATAACTCTACCAATTAATTATTCTGTATTTTTAATGTAGAATCTGAAAATGTTTATCTTTTTATCTGATTTTTAGTTTGTGTTATCAGTTGAAATCCCTATTTCTTGATTCATACGACTCAGTTAAATCACTAGGTCATTTCTGGTTCCCTCCTTGACAGCAGCAAAAGTGTATACTAAAGAAAAACTTAAATACATAATCACACAGCTATATAGCAGATATCCACTTCCAGTCATTCTTCCTATTGTTTTACAGATTGCCCCTGATGTCTAAGCATACAAATTCAATTTACTGAGCCAACAAGTAATCCCTTCAGTGAACCAGAAGTTCAGCCGAAGTCCCTGAAGATCAAAAGCCACCAGTCAAACCTTCTTCAAGCATACAAGCCATGAGTTCCGGGAAGATGGCCACATGGTGAGCCGCAGAGAAAAACCATCTCCAAGATTTGGTGTCCAAACACTGGAATAGAAGTGGGGTCCTGGGACCTAGCAAGACTTGAAGTAAACACTGAAGCCTATAGGGAGAATAAAGAGAGAAACTTTAATGGAGAAGAAGGAAGAGGCCATCAACACTTTCTCCAGAGCCCAGACTCACTGCACGGGAGTGGCAGTTTGAAAATACAGATGCATAATGACTCGGGGGCAATGCGAGGCCTCCACGGAGACCCACTCCAGGAGAGCTAAGAGTGGATGCAGTGGACTGCACAGGATGCAGTGGACTGCTGTCGCTGGTTACCTGTCTCGTTGGGACCTTCTGCATAAGGGGGCAATTGGCCACAAGCCATCTCCGAGACAGGCAAACTGACCTTGGTTGAGCTAGCAAATGGTTGCTAGCTCCACCTAGTGGCTCCCAACAGAATTCAAGCCCTCAGCAAGCGTGAGGACTACCACAGGCTGTGCTGGTCTGATGGCAGCCTCAGCCTGAGGTCAGCCTGAACATGAGGCAAATAGAGCTGCAGCTTCACCGCCTTCATCCACTATCCGGTCAGAAAGCTGCTACTGGCCTGCTGCAGTTGACCTGCGTTGTTTCGCACTGTTTTTGTGTACGTTGTCTACCAGTGGCAGCACAGACACATCTTAAAGTGGGCATTTTTATCTTTTCTGTTTTTTTCTTTTGTTTATTGCTGTATTGTTTTTTCCTGGTTTTTTTTTTTTATATGAATATGAATACGGTTCCTAGTTTTGTTGTTGTTGATATGTTCTGTTCCTATTTTGATTTCTTCATTCCCTCTTTTCTTCCTGTGTTCTATACCATTTGCTCAAACTTTACATAATCCTCCTTTATCCTCTGGCCTTGCTTCTACTGTCTTGCTTTTTATATATCTCTGGTTTTTCTATCAATCCCTTTTAATTTTTCTCCTGTGAGCATAAAATTGCCATATTAAGGCCTTCCTTGCTGCCTTCAATTTTTCATTTCATTGCAGATGTTGTTATGCAACCACATACATGTTGTTAGAGGTGGAAAATGAGTAGGGACTTCTGTGGGTCAAGTTCTAGGCTGTGTTGGGTGCTATTTTTTTTTCTGACTTTTTTGAGACAGGGTCTCGTTATGCAGTTCTCACTTTTGTAGCCCAAGTTGGTCTCGAACTTGCGCCGATCCTCCTGCCTCAGCCTCCCGAGTGCTGGGATTACAGGCGTGCGCCACCATGCCCGGCTGGGTGCTATTGCCATTGCTCATTGTGTCACTTTAATCAAAGTGGATGGCATTATTGTTCTAATCACCTGTTCTTCCTGGTATAGCAAGACTGGAATTATCTAAGGGTCATTAAAAAAATGCTATAGGCTAGTGCCAAAGAGGCAGGGTCTATGCCAACTAGGCAGCAATTTCTCATACTCAATCCAGAAGAAGTAGGATCTTGCAATAGGCTCAAACTCCAAAAGCCAGCTACACCTGGAAGACCCCTTTGAGAAGTAGTCATGTACTAAGGGTTTTAAATGCCAGCCTTAGAGCTATTCACTATAGGCAATTTATAAACAAAAACCCAGGAAAATAGAAAATAAAGAGACACTTAAGCAAGATGCTACCACAGATGTCCAGATCAGCAAAGATCAACTCAGGGTCAATGAAGTGCAACAATCTGAAAGCTATATTCACATGGACATTCTGAAATGGTCACAGTGGAATAACTAAGGAGACAAATGTGACTCTGGAAAAACAAAAATTAGAAATAATTTCTGAGATAGTTACAGCGATGGTCAGCGTAATGAGAGACACATCTAAATGTGTCTGTATAACAGATATGGATTAAAAAAATAGAAGAGCTAAGGAAATGATGCAGAGATTCAAACAGAGACTCAGGAGATTAAAAATTCCATTGAAACTATACATATCAAGCCAGCTGTGGTGGCACATGTCTGTAATCCCAGCACTTGGGAGGCTGAGGCAGGAGGATCGATATGAGTTCAAGACCAGCATGGGCTACAAAGGTGAGCTCAAGACCAGCCAGAACTGTATAGTGAGACCCTGTCTCAAAAAATACAAAACAAAAAGAAAAAGAAAGTATGCACATCAGAATGGGAGAATGTTAGGACAGAATCTCAGATATAGACAACCAAACTGCATTTAGCAATCAGAAAAAGAAAAACTGCTAAAATACAATGTAAAAAAGGACGAGGATAAAATTAAAGTTTATTAAAAATAATAGGTAATGGGGCCCAGCGGGATGGCTCAGTGGTCTAAAGCGCCTGCTTGGGGAAGCTTGGGCGGCTTCAGGGACCGCGGTTCGATCCCCGGCACCACATGCTGCGCCAGCCTTGCCCTCGGGGTGGGTTGAGCCGGCCATGAAAATGAGTGAATAAAAAAAAACAGGGGTTCTGAAACAAGAAAAATAAATAAATAAATAAATTTAAAAAAATAATAATAATAGGTAATGTTTAATTGATCAATCTTTCATACCTATATCAGGTAATCTGAGCAATGAATTTGATGATAACAATATGTAATATAACAACTACTGCTAATTTTCTTTTTTTTTTAAATTTTCTATTCTTATTTTGAAATTCTGTACCATTTGTATTGTTGCATATTCTTTTGTTCCTGTTTTTGTTATTTGATTTTAGTTATGTTCTTTTTACTTTTTAAAACCCTGAAATAAGTTCCATTTATCACAAAAAAATCAATCCCGCAGCTTCTAGCAATTAATGAGAGTCAATAAAAAAAGCAGGAAATAG
This sequence comes from Myocastor coypus, assembly GCA_004027025.1. Classification (NCBI taxonomy): domain Eukaryota; kingdom Metazoa; phylum Chordata; class Mammalia; order Rodentia; family Myocastoridae; genus Myocastor; species Myocastor coypus. The sequence goes on from PVJA010001534.1 coordinate 89,657, forward strand.
TACAAAAGACCTAAGAAAGCAGTTCACAGACATCATGATAAAAAACTTTCTTGCCAGGGAAAGAGAATTTGACATACAGAAAAGTGAGATATGCAGAACTTCAAACAGCAATAATAATAATAATAATAATAATAATAATAATAATAATAATAATAATAAAAGAACTACAGAAAGGTATATTATAGTTAAGATGCCAGAAATTCAACAAAAGAGCTGAACATCAAAAGCAGTTAGAAAACAGAATGAATCACTTGTAAAAGAAAGCCCATCACCCCCCTCCACCATTGCAGAATTTAGGTGGACACTGGACAGCTGTGGGGACCGGATGAAACAGGCCGAAGCCTGCCTCTGTCACGGGAGCTTTGCTGCTCTACAGTGGCTTCTCCTGCCTTTTCTATCACAGGAAACAGGCAGACAGAGGAAAGCTACTGAGACCTGGTGAGTTCTGCCATGCCCTCACCACCATCCTGGGAGCTTTACTGAACTTTGGTCTGCCCACCCACCACCAAGTGGCAGAAGCTGGATGAACCATACCTTACCCAGCCACATCATTCTGAGAGCCTTGTGGAGCTTTGGTCCTACACCATCATTTTCAGATCATACCATAGATATGGTTTACCCCAGTAAAATACATTCACTATACACAGTGTAACAAATTACTTCCATCCTTGTTTAGTGACACTATAACAATGAATAAATAGAAACTGAGGCAAAGTACAGCAACCAAGGTTCCATGCTTCAGGCTGTGGAGGCCCTGCCCCTGGGGCAGGCTGAGATGGTGATTCAGACTAGTGTGGTGACAGAGGCCTATAATCTCAGCACTTGGGAGGCTGAAAACAGGAAGCTCACTATGAGTCTGACCTATGTAGTGAGATCCTGTAGACCCTCTACTAAATACATTGCAAAAAAAAATATTGAAATCTGTTTCACCATTAAAAGAAATTCAACATACACAATGACTAGCTATTGTGCTATGGATCCAGCCTACATTTTCTTACTCTAGAAGAAACAAAGCTAAATAATAATTGCTGGCCTAAAATTTTTTGATCAACTATAGGTAGCAATAAAGTAGCTAAGGAGGACCTTCTACTGCAACAACTTGTTAATTCTCATGTCTGGATCACCTTTTTAAATGTACAGGGTAACACTGAATATTCAGGACCACAACCACTCTTCAGAGAGCTAATAAAGGCTTGAGGGGGCTGTGTCTTTATCGATGCTTTTAAATCTATTATGAAAGATTCACAATTTGTGAATATCAAAGCATACACTGTACCAGAACTGTCGTCTTTTCAAAATGTGTGAAAAGTTGAGGAGGAACTCCATTTCCCAGCTACATGTAAGACTTCATCAAATGGGAACATGGAAGAGAGCTACAAGGAATTGGAGTTCACTTAGCGGAGTGTATTGTGGACAGTTAGCTGTCTCAAAGCAACTTAACTGTCGTTGGTAAACTCCGCTCTGAAGGAACAGCACTTGGAAGAAAAAGACACTCAAGGCGTGCTGGTACTGGGGGTGGGAAAAATTTCAAGGATGGCCCAGATGCAGGTCAATCTAATGGGTCATATTAATCACTCTTCCTTAAACATCTGATGCAAGAAGTACTTAACTGTCAATCAGGCTCATTTTTGATATTTTGGCAATATGTTTTATAAAGCTGAACAGACATTCCCAGCTATCTTGCAGAATCTACAGAGGGATGGAAAAAAAGTGCACTTAAAGTAAGTGTCAAAACAAAGTGAACATGAGAAAGAGGCAGTCAGAGCCTGTACAAAAAACGTGTCACTTTGGAGCATGCTTAGGACTTTAGTTCTGATTTGCAAGCCATAGGTTTGTGGCTGCAAAAATTGGCAACACATAAGCATGAAATTGCCTGCCACGGAGAACTACGAAGTGCTCTAAAACCTCATCTGAAGATGAGCCTACAATGACATTTCATACACACACAATTGCCACTGGTTTCCAAACAGATTTCAGGAAAAAAGCATTTCACTAAATTGTTTCCTTGGTCCTTAAATAACATTATGTAAAAATTGAATTTCTCACACCCAATAGACACACAAATCTGTTAATGAGTGAACCAAGTAGAATATTTTGTCCAAAAATGCTACGTGTGGAAAAATTGGCTCTCTACTGCTGAAAACTAAAACTTGACCCGGGTCTATCAGCATAAACTAAACTAAAATCAAAATGGACTAAAGACCTAAACATTAAAATAGAAACATTAAATGTCCTGGAAGAGAAAGTAGGAGGAAATCTTGAAGACATAGGGGTAGGAAAACAGTTCATGAACAAAAAACAAACTGCATGGGAAATATTTGAAAGACTTAACAACTGTGACCTCCTCTTATTAAGAAGTTTTTGTATGTGAAAAGAAATTACCAACAGACTGAAGGGCAACCCACAATTTAGAAAAAAATATTAACCAATAAGCACTCAGATGAAGGTCTTCTCTCCAGAATCTATAAGGAACTAAAAAAGATTAAGGCCTCCAAATTTAAAGACCCAGAAATGGGCATCCAAGATGAACACACACTTCTCAGAGAAAGAAACTCAAAAAGAAACTCAAAAAGCCTACAAATACATGAAGAAATGCTGCATATCGCTAAACATCTGTGAAATGCAAATTAAAACAACATTGAGATTCCATCTCAGCCCAGAAAGAATGGCTGTCATAAAGAAATCAAACAACAACAAATGTTGGAGAGGCTGTGGGGGAAATGTAACTCTTCTCCACTGCTGGTGGGAATGTAGACTGGTGCAACCATTATGGAAATCAGTATGGAGACTCCTTAAAAAACTATGACTAGAAATCCCATTCAATCCAGCTATCCTCCTACTGGGAATTTCCTCAAAAGAACTGAAAACATCGTATCATGGTGATATATGTGCACCTATTTTTACAGCGGCACAATTTGTAACAGCCAAATATTGGAAAAAAACAAACCACCCTATCACCTGAGGAATGGATGAAAAAGATGTGGTGTTTTTATACAATCGATTATTACACAGTTATATAACTCAAAGCCTTCATATATAAGTGGATGCAACTTGAAGATATACTCGTAAGTGAAATACACCAGACCCACATGTGTAAATATTGTATAGTCTCCCTAATGTCAGAACTCAAAAGAAGAAATATAAATGGAAAGGTATAGCACAACTAAATGGAAAGTGAGAAATTAAAGATTAAATAATGAAGAGAGAGCAAAGAGAAAAGTTAGAAAACACGGCAGGGGCAAAATCATACATTTATATGCACAAGATGGTTAAAGCAATGGCCCAAAGAATCTCCATGAGATTTTTGAAACTAGTAGCTAACTGGTAGAATTCTTACCCTGAGTAACTATATATGCTGATATCTGTGAATTAAGCAACTATACTGAGGAGAGTAACGTGTAATACCAAAACCATGCTTGAATACCTATCATTCTGGTCTTCTAAGGGCATACTGTTTCTAATGTATTAATTATTGCTATACTCTCTCTCAAGTATATGCTTTGTAAAAAGGTAATAAAAAAACAAGAAGGGCTGGCCAAATAGCTCAGTAGATTAAAGTGCCTGCAAGCAGGCATAGGGGCTGGGGTTAGATCCCTGGGCCTGCTGAGCTGACCCCACCCCTGGGGCACACTGAAACAGCAACTGAGACTGGACATGGTAGCACACACCTGTAATCCCAGCACTTGGGAGGCTGTAAACAGGCAGGTCACTATGATTCTGATGTAGTAGTGAGGCCCTAAACACCCTGTTGATCCTTCCCTAAAATATAAAACTAAAATAATAAAAAAGAAAATAAGAGACAGAAAATATATCATAGGGCTGTCCTACTACAACGTTGTATATGGATAAATTTCTAAATTTTTGTGTAAAAATGTGTAATTGTTTTTTTAAAAAAAATATTCTTTATAGATTTAAAGTTTAGAATATCAAAGATCATTGGAAAATACCTGTTCCATGTTATGTCTAAGGTGGTTGGTATTCAGACAGATAGTGATGTTAAGCTCAACTGCCTATGTTATAGGATAATAATATCATTAAGCTTCTCTTCTGGATAGTTAACAACTTAAGTTTGCAGACCAAAACTTAGCAAACAAGAAGTGATGCAAAGATAGCCAATATTTTGGTCCTAGCCCTTCAAGATCAATGAAGACACAGGCCATAAGAGAAGCTGAATTGTAACATCCTGTATCTCAGTGGTGTCCAAAATTTTTTGTTCTAGGACATTATGGGGTCACAGAGAAAAGTTCTTGATGATCCATAGTGTGCCTAAGGAGAATCACCTAGAGAGAAAACATTCTCTCAGGCTTTCACAAAGAACAAATTGGTCAAGCAAAGGCAGATGGGCTTATCCAGATGGCTGACACTGACAAAAGATCTACAAACTGCTGTACATGATTTCAGGGTAAATCCTGAGGAGATCTGACCTTGTCAGACACAAAAGTTGCATTCCTAGTTACATAGGTCTTGCTTTAACTTGGTATTAACCATCCATCAGGAAAGTATAACCATGAAATATAAAAAGTAAAACCATATTAATAGCTGAGCTGTAAAGGCTCAAGCCAACAACTTCTGACTTTGCCAGCTCTGCTGACAACCTACTACTATTATGGACTATTTTTTACTATATTGGGTTATTTTGCTGAATTCACACACCTAAAATGTTTAAATGGCAATAGAACACCCACCTCTGACAAAACAAAAAAGAGGGGATATAAATGAAGAACCATTTTGTAATGGAAATATATATATGTATGTATATATGTATATGTGTATATATGTATATGTATATACAAAACAGTTAAGATAGACATAAAACTACTTCCTCTTAGTTTAATGTGATTTGCACTAATAGTGTTTAGACAAGATATCATGTCTGTATCTTGTACTCTGACTAGCTATTATGAACACAATATGCAATGTATTAATTATTGTAACTGTCCTACTAACCTGTTTTGAAACTGCCTCATCGCTATGTCTTTCTCACTAAAATTAATTAAGAAATAATAAAAATGCCAATTATACCACTAAAATGATTGGTAAGTCAGATGGCAAGATTTTCAGCTTTTTCGGCAAAAAGGTTCTTAAGATGATGCAAAACACAGAAAGGTCACTTATTAAAGTATAAAACTATTTTTTCCATATTATTTTAAAGATTTTATTCACTGATATCTCCAACACGTCTTTTTACTCATTAATGCTAACTCCATTATGTAAGACATGGTAATCCGTTCAATAATGTAGGTATTATTTTGGTTTTGAACACAGCTTAGTTGATGTGTTGAAAATTTCAATCACATTAAAATCTCGAAGCAAAATCTCAGTGCTACCCCCTCCTCAAGTGAACAGTACACAAGCCCTAAATTTTATGTTGTTTTGGAGGAAATGTGAACAGACTACAGCTTTAAAAAAAAAATGCAGCATCCAATATCAAAGAATAAAAATAGATATGATTACACGTGCAAATATACAAATTCATTAGCTACAAAAACACATCATTCTAAAATTACAGAAAAATGTAAAGCATGCCTTTATTCTTTTCCCCTGAAGGGCTGCTGAATGCTTGCCCTGAAATAAGGCGGCCGTTGTGAGCATGAGCAAGTGCTGCTGAGGAATTCTGGCCCAGCTCTGAGCTGCATATTACTGCGGCATCTTCCTGATGATCTCAGCTGACCACAGGAGGTGGAAGTGGAGTTTGTAGTACCGCAGGCCCTGGGCTGTCACGTAACCCTTCCCACACCGACATCTGAATGTTTTGCAGACCCAGATCTGCGTGCTGTGACCATTCTTGGCGTGGTACATTATACCATTCACGTTCTTGTATCTCCGATTGCAGTCAGGCACCGAGCAGGCAAAAGGCTTCTCTTCCCCTCCGCTCTTGCAAGCTGAGCTGAGACTAGCTTCGGAGCTGGTGGCGCACTCTGTGCGCTTTGTGCTCCAGGACTCTAAGTCCTCTGACCCCTCATGCTCCTCCTGGTTCTCCTCACAGTCGCTGGCTGCAGGAGTGCTGCTGGGGAATGAAGAGGAGGGCGCGCTGAGCAGGGTCGCAGGAGGAGTAAGGCTGAGGGCTGGGGGAGTGGACTCCTTTCCTGCAGACGCGGAGCTGGACAAGGGCAGCGAGAGCTGGGGCTGCGTCTTCCTCTTGAGGGACTCTCGCTTTTGGCGGGCGGCATCTGTCAGGAATCTACTGATGTAACTGAGAGCAACACAGGGCGGCCGCTGTGCCTCTTGCTGCTCTAAAGCACGAGGATCCTTTTCGATGTGGCTGTCTTCGATGTGCTCGATGAGGTCAGCCAGGGTGGGGAAGTCGAGTCCGCAGCCCCTGAATCGGCAGGTTTTGGAGAAGAAGGAGGTGGGCGGGAAGCCTGCCATGGTGCTACACGGAGAGGTCCCCTGCTCCTCTTAGCCTGTTTTGAAATGGTTAAATTTTTATTTGTTCTCTTTAAAATAGTAAACATAAGGAAAGAAAGAAATGAGGAAATGAAGATTGAACAAAAGCAGGTAGTGATGAACATGTCTGTATGCGTGGGGAGAATATGGTATGTTGCGCTGCATGCATGTGACATCCAGTCCTGAAAGTCGTTAGACTGCGTGACAGCAGCCATCCTTGGAGGAGGAAGTGCTTAGGACCCCAGAACACGTGACTCAGTGCAGGGCTGATGGTCACATGGTGGAAGGAGGGATTTTGCGGGTAGAAAACAGACATACTGAAGGCCACATGAGTTTTCTAGTAGTTGCTCTATCAAACAGGATGCAGCTAAAGCGGTTTATTACAGGGATACATCTATGTAAGTTAAATTCAGATCATTTGGATAATTGTAGTGCAGATTTCTGCTGGTTTATAGAAAGGAGAAGTTCGTGCTTAGTATTTGTTTGTTTTGCCTTTTTTCACCATTCTTTCCTATTTCTCCCTTCTCAGTGTCTCATAACTCTTTTCTTTCTTTTTTTCAATTTTGCATGTATATTTCTGCTAACCTAAACGACCAATCGAAAGACAACAATGTGCAACAGAACAAGAACAGTCTGATTCACATTATTTTGTTTGGTGAAATTCTGTATCATTTCTAAGTTTGTTCTTTTCTATTGCTATTCTGTATTCTTTTTAAAATACATAAATACATACATACAGATAGACATTAATAAATAAATAAGGCAGTTTATCCTTGTGAGGCGAGGTGAAGCTCTTTCTGGGATGAGTGGGCAAAATGCCGAGTTGCAGAACGCTTGCCTGTAGGAGTGCGTGAAGGGTGGACCTATGTGATAGGTGGAAGAAAGGTAAAAGGTAGGAGCGATGGGTCCATGACGTAGTGGAAAGGAGTGCGGCATATAGGACAGATGAGCGTGTAAGGTTGAATTTATACTGCTCTTAGAGGAAGGTGCTGCTCACATCCCCTGCACATGTCAGCGTGGTCCACAGATGTACCCACCATTGCCTCCGTGCTCCCAGGGAAATGTGCTACGTTGGGAACCTTGTTTCCTATTCATCCCTCCTCAGGGGTCTCAATCTTAGTCCCTGTCCCCTTGGGCCCCTCCCAGATTCTGACCCAAGAGGGAAGAGAGAAGGGGTCAGGCAAGCAGCGGGGCTGTGCTTCTTGCCCGAGCTCAGATCACCTTCGGTTCTGCCTCACCATTTTCTGTATCTCAGCTCCTGAAGAGTCACAACCTCCAGTGAATGATTTGGTGAACCACTACCTTTGGGGAAATTAAATATTCATGATCCTCCTATGTGCATGATCCTGTTCCCAATGAGAACTAAGTTCACATCCCTATATTTAACTGTTTAAGAGTACCAGACTCTCTCCCTAGAGGACTCAAATTAGAGCAGTTAGTGTCTGGCATTCAGATGATGCATACGTTGCAGTGAAGGGTTATGTGTTAACTGCAGTGTGTGTCAAGCATATGACACCACTGCTTCTTGGTTAAAATTAAACTAGGGCTGAGCTGGGCATGGTGGTGCACGCCTATAATCCCAGCACTTGGGAGGCTGAGGTAGGAGGATCAGCGCAAGTTCAAGACCAGCCTGGGCTACAAAACTGAGCTCGAGGCCAGCCTGAACTGCATAGAGACCCTGTCTCAAAAAGACCAAAAAAAAAATAAATAAATAAACTAGGGCTTAAGGTGGTATTGATTTGGTAGCTATAAATGTGAGTATGGGACAAGGTTTGCTTGAAAAATCATGACACTTGTTAGCAGGGTACATCTCCAGGTTCACTCACTTTCACTCACAATATCTTTAGGAAAAAGTCAGATGACAGAAAATCTATCCTTGAAAGAACAACATGTCTAAAGCATAAGCGCAACAACATAAACCCAAGTGATTCTCAAGAAACAGACTAACCCTCAATGTGCTCAGTAGGCATTTGTGTTTGTGTGCATATGTGCTACTGTATTGCTTGCTACTGTTTACAGTGCAACACAGTTGGTGAAAATATGCTGTGGTTTGACCTCTTCTAAAGTTAGATGCTAAGTTGTAGTATATTTTAAGTGGTACATAGTTCAGTGTGGTATGTAAGAAGTGGACAAGTATGGTGGTTGTTAATAGTTTGTTAATATTTATCTGTCCATGGATTTTTTTTTTGCTGTGTGTCTGTGTGTGTGTCTGAATGTAAATATGTGTGAGAACGAGCTTTATGTATTTTGTAGTTTACAATTTGTACCAGTTTTGCTTGCGTATTGGCATTAATGAAGGTTAAAAGAAGGCAAGTTTACCCTGTGTACAAAAGACCATCAAAATACACTGAAGCTCAACTTATTTGGGGAAATGTCAGACTATTCTTAGAAATATGAGTTACTCTTGAAATTGGGGATCGGCTCAAATCTGTCTCACTTCCAACCCTGAATAACAGTCCTTTGTCACGGGACTTTGTTTACTGTTAATCTCCAAGGCAACTACAACTGTTCAATTTCCAATTCTTCTGGAAAGGGACACATCTTCTCTTTAGTTCACCCTTGAAGGCTAATTCATCCGTGTGTGTGTGTGTGTGTGTGTGTGTGTGTGTGTGTGTGTGTTGTTTTCTCTTATCTTGCATAAGGGACTTATACAGTCCTGAGTAAATAAATTATTCATGACTTAAAGTCTGCTTCAAAAACCAGAGTTTAAACCTTTAAAAAATATTTCTTTAAAATCTTTGAAACACAGTTTGTTTTCCATTCCAAGAAGGAAGTACTGTTGGAAATCATAAATTCAGTTTCACTCATAATATCTCCAGGAAAAAGTCAAACGACAGAAAATCCATCCTTGAAAGAATAACATGTCTAAACCCTAAGTGTGACAACATAACCCCAAGTGATTCTCAAGAAACAGACTAACCCTAAGCCACAGAGATAAACTGAGGCATCTTAAACCTTCTCTTCACTTGCTCACAATCTGAGCCCTTGGGAAGAAAAAAACCTCCTTCTCTCCTTCAGCCTAATTCTCTCTCTTCCGCTTCCCTATCACAAACCACGGATCTTTGCCTCTCCTTAATGGGAAAGACTGTGCCTCACTCCCTGCTTAAAGAATATTCTAACAAGTACCTCCTGACATCTTTGCAGGTGGAGGTAAGACTGCTGTCTAGATGTTTTCTCTTTTGTTGGCCCTTCATTATTCCACTGTTTGGAGAGCTGTGAAAATCAGCTAAACGTCTCTGATACAGCTCTCACAATGCTAACAACGATGACAGGTACAAGCTGTGTGCAGCCAAAACCAGAAAATACCACAGGAAGCTATTCACCTGACCGCTGTAGTGAGGGGGGATCCGCTGTGCACCAGCACCTACGTAATGTCAGTTATCACTAAGGCCTTGGCTGTGTTCTACCACCCAATGATGATGTCACTAGAGTTCTGTGACCAAGCTGGTATTCACAGCCTTGTGGCTAGCTCATACCGACTACCCATGTAGATTCTGTCCCTGAGTTACATATCCATATCTTGCACTTCACACCCAAGCTATAGGCGGACAATATTGATTAAAAAAGGAAATCCTTTGATGTATCTGGGGATACTGTGTTAATAACTCTGCCCAATGCTGACTATATGACAGCACCAGGGAAGCTTTGGCCTCACACTACTCTTGTCTCATAGAAAATAGCAAAAGATGTTTTTTATTAATTCTCTTTAAGTCATGTGGATACACATATGAGAGACTGACTGTAATACAGGTGTACATGTGAGACTTTCATAAATCCACACAATGCTAGCACTTCTTGGATTCTCCAGCTAAGGAGAACATTCTTGTGTGTTTGCACAAGCACACCGATTTCCTCTTGCCGTCTTCTTCATTTCTTCTCCACTGGATGGGAGAGGCAAAACCCATGGCTTCACAAAACTGCATTTCTGATGCGAATTCTGTTCTTGTCTCTGCTGATAGTATCACTCTCCATGCCTCTGTGCAGACCTCACGTTTTGTTTTGGAATCATCTCAGCCCTATGAGCTGAACTCCGAGGCAGCTTTATTTCACTTTCCATGGTTCATAGAGTACATCTCATCTCACAGGGCAAATCTGCATTTACACTCAAATCCTAGTTCTCATCATGAGACCCAGGCCACAGCTCAGTGTTCTTCAATCTCTTTTACCTGACAGACTGACTGGCTTAGAAACTATATCTGAGGAGTCTTCTACACTGAATCCATGGTTTGTGCTGTAAAATGTAGTTCAGATTAGTTATTTAAAGGAAAAATTACTTCAAATTAGAAATTTGTGGAAAGTGTAACTAAGCTTCCAGTACAAAATGATTTTTTAAAATAGATGATGTTGTCTAGTAAAAAGAAGCCTATATCTTCATGGCTAATTTTATGTGCATTAAATTTAATCTTAGTAGAAAAATGAGAATTGATGTTAAATTCTGTGCCTTGCAAATTAAAAATAAGAGACAAACTAACAAAATGCTCTCTCTATCACTTAAGTGTCATTAGCCAATCTTGGGAGAGATGTCTGATTTCTGAAGTTTTTCTTTCCCAAATTATAGCCAAGCAGTATCTTTCACAAAAAATTTTCACACTCCAATTCTTCTTAGCCAATTAGATTTTGATAGCATTACATTCTTATAGATCAATGCAAAGGCCCTAGGTTCGATTCCCATAATATACACACTAAAGACAAACACGAACACATGTCCTCTCTCTTTCTCTGTCTCTCCCTGTCTCTCTGTCTCTGTCTTTCTGTCTCTGTCTATCTCTCTGTCTCTCTGTTTCTGTCTGTCTCTGTCTCTCTTTCTGTCTCTGCCTCTCTCTCTCTCTCTCTCTCTCTCTCTCTCCCTCCCCTCACTTGCAAAAGGAAATGCTAGAGTGCGGCAGAAAATTCACTCTTAGTTGAAATTGCCACAAACAAAATATAAGGATTCCAACTTCCATATAGCGGCATCCCATTACAGTTTTGTGTTTCCCCCAGTGAATGGAGATGCTAAGTAACTACGTTGTTACATTATAATTGGCCATCTATCTTTTTTGAAGAAATGTCTGTTGAAAGGCTTTGCTGAGGTTTGAATGGGATCCTTTGCTTATTTTCTTCTGTTGAATTATTATAGGAGATATTTATGTATTTTAGCTGTGAAGCCCTTATCAGATATATCACTTGTAAACATTTTCTCCCATTCTCTGAGTTTTCTTTTTACTACCTCCAGAGACTGTCCTTTACGTAAAATGCTTTTAGTTGCATTCTATAAGTGAATTTCTTCTAAGTGAAATGTACCCTTAAATTTTTAAAATGGTAAATTAAAAAATTACAGTCAAATATTTTGGTATTTAGGAAAACATGGAACATCCATGTAGCTTATGTATATTTGGTGAATATCACTATGTCTAATTCTATAAAGTAACAGTAGCTGAACATGTTGGTGCATGCCTGAGATCCCAGCACTTGGTGGACTGAGGCAGAAAGATTGCTGCAAGTCTGAGACCAGCCGGGGCTACAAAGTGACTTTAACTTCAGCCTGAATTGCATAGTAAAACCCCATCTCATAAAGACAAAATAAAAAATATTATAAAACAAAAAGAAAAGATTGTTTTACAAAAAAAGATACTCAATATAGTTAGGAATATTGCAAATTTAAAAATCTTGGCCCAGAAAGGTGTTAAGTAATATTCTTAAAGCCTTGCAAAGCTAGAATCTGAATCCCATCATTTGGACTGCAGGGTCAGAACTCTAGTGGCATACGATATTACTGCCTACAGCTTGGAGAACTCCAGGTCTACAGAACTCTACTGAAAGTGTGAAAAGGCACACTTGTGTTTTTGAAGATGTTTGCTGCAATTAAAAGTAAGATTCAAGCATAATCAGTTCACACGTGACAAGTGCTGAGTTAAGCTGGGATGATGGTGAAAAAGGAAGACATAGGAACTTGGAATGCTCCACACTGATTCATAGGATTGAGCCCCCAGGTCCCCTCATCCCATCCACAAGCACTGTGCACCCACCAGCCCTAACATTAATGCTGAAAGGAGGTGCAAAGACGAAGAAGGAGGGGGGCCTGATGTCTCCGTGGGCGGTTAAAGGAAATTTCCTCTTTATATCACTCCAGGCAGACTGCCTGTGCCCACACCATGACAGAGGATTGGACAGAGAAGTGGAGAAGGAAGTTCAGACCTATTGTTGTACATCTGGGGAGGCAGGGAGTTTGCAATTTCAATCAAATTTGGGTATTCAACTGAGAGAATTTTAATGTCGTGATTTGACCAGAAAATGAGGAGATCTACGGAATGTGTAGAGGAGGACCAGTGATAGGTTGGAAATGAATGATTCTATGTTTATACTCCATAATAGGGCCGGTTAGGCTCTAGCTAATTAATAAATCACAATAGATGAATAAAAATACTTTTGTATTTAACAAAATCTAATATGGGCCAGGTCATTGGTAATCAAAGTTTAATTACATCAGCATCGTCTATTAGGCCTGTTTAAATACGGATTTCCAATCCTGGTTCAAGAAAGCCCTGAGTCTACATTCGAGGGGCGCGAGATTCTTCCTTTCCACTGAGCACTCACTGGTAGCTGCTGTGAGGCCCAAGGGCTGCACTCTGAGTAGGACCAATCCCACAGTAGCTCTCCTTGAAGTGACCATTCAGAGGCTGGCTGCTTATATCTTGTAGCACAGACTCAGAAGAAGGGAGGCAAGGACAGAAAAAAATATTTGCCTTTCTAACGTTGTGATCCAGAAGTGGAACGCTTCACATGAGCTTGGAGTCCCCTGGCCAGAATTAGCTACCCAAGTGCGACACAACTGCAAAGCAGGGAAGGTGCAGACTATGTAGTAAGCACCTGTTTCTTATCATTCACACTTAAAAAGGCTGTTCACCAGTGAGAGGTCCCAACCAATAAACACCAACAATTAGGCTCTTGCTTTTTGCTTTTCCTTTCTTCTTTATGATTATAAGAGGTCATTTGGGGATCGCTCTTATGCATGAAAGATTTATGCAGTATTCCTCTTGCAAAGATATGAAGTAAGCCCTGGATCTCTTGAAAATATCTGAAAGTTTACTGACCAACAGTGTAAGTTATTTTAAGTTTAGAGCACATGGAAAAAGAAAGGATGAGACTGTGCCTTCATCCAGGGCAGGGATTGCTGTTATTGTCTGTCCTGATAATGGCTTTACACTTGTGCTGGGTGGCTTGCTATGGTGGTAGGCAGGACCAGAAGGTAACTTTCTCACAGTGGAAAGGGATTGTAGAATGTTACAAGGGAAAAGTCTTGTTTGTAGGTGTGTTTGTGTGTGTGAGGAGAGAGAGAAAGGAAAGCAGAGAGAGAGAATGAAAGTGAATGCTGACATCCAGTCAAATTGTACACCTTAGACCTAGACAGGATATATTTGTTGTCTTGATCCCTTGGTACAATGGATAATTGGACACCAATAGATCTTTCTTAAGTTTCTCTGTGTCAGATTGAAATCTTTAAGGCTGATGCTCGCAACAGAAGATTCCAGTCTTGCAGCTGTTTTCTGAAACATCTGAATCCCTGCATTACATTTAGGAGTAGGTTAGGGAAGCATGAGGTGAGAACAAAAGGAATGAAAGAGATCGCTTTTGAGGGTAAGCCGTTAACTTCCAAAATCTTTTGATATTTATCTTTTTTAATTAAAAGATTAAACCTTTTTAATCTTTGAAATCCTGCCATTTGCTCTAGCTCTTTGCCACCACCATGAAAAGTTAGTCTCCGCCATGTGCCACCTCGCCTTGGAGCCAGCTGAGTATGGACTGAAACCTCCAGTAACTGTATGCTAAACAAACCTTTCCTTCCCTAATTTTGGGGTATCAGGCATTTGTCTCAGCAACAAGAGAAGAGTAACTGAGACAGTACTTCATGTGGGCCTTAAACTCACGGCAATTCTTCTGCTCCATTGTCCCGCGGGCTGAGATTACAAGGGTGCACCATGATTCCTGACTAGAATTCTACTTTTTATGCTCCAAAATTACATTGTTTAGAAGTGAGCAGGCCATATCTAAGATGTTTTGCACTTTTTACAAGTATGTTGGATATCTCTGTCTTTATTGTTGCAGCAGGAACATTGAGTCAGTTTAGCACTCTGATATTTAAAGAAATAGTGAGTCACTGGTTGCAAATATTTTTCCTTAAAGCAAAATAATGAATAATTTTGGCTTTGTGGTTCACATAGTCTTTGTTGCAACAGTTAATGTCTATCACAGTAATGGGAAAGCAGTCATAGACAACATAGATAATGTGAATAAATGGGCACTTAACTTACACAAACAAGTACAATGTTGTTTTCTTGTGAGGACCAGAGTTGGATAAGCCTGATAAGACATAAGAAGCTTAATAAATAATTCAGCCCTAATTTTAGGGGTTTAGCTGTACATACTGGTCAACTGTTATTAGCCATAGATTTTCTGAAACACAGATTCTAAGAAAATAATACCCAGGTAATATATTTATTACCATATATAGAAAATTTTATTTAAAAAATGACAAGTCCTTCTTGACTAAAGTCAATAGCATTTAGGTTTTAATCTGCCTGTAAATCATTAGGGTGAGGTATGATAATCTGGTTTCTCAGATTCAAAGCCAAGAAACCTTACTGTGAACATTACAAACAATCATTCCCATTTCTGAGGCTCAAGGAACATAGGACTTAGATTGGTTGTTAGCTGCCCTATTCATTAGCTATGTGATGCTGGGAAAGATTTTTTTTTTTAATCTGAGTCAACACTTCCTCTTTCATCAAATTCAGATATTAATAGCCCTTGGTGGACTTCATAGCATTGAAAGGACAATGAATAAAAGTTAAGATTTTCCTTTTTTTTTTTTAGCTACTGTGCTGATCTGACTTCTCCTCTGGGTGAAACTGTTTAAGCCCATCCACACGTGGGTTTCAGAGCTGTAATGGAGACAGAAACACGAGCATGCTCAGAAGTAGTATGTTACCTGGGCAACTGTTACGTTTATGTCTAGGTGTTTCCCTAAACTCAATGTGCCCATGTGTGCCCTTGGGAGGCAATTAGATCATAAGAATGTGATGCTCATCAGTGGGTTAGCCCACTGGTAGCTTATAGCCCTTAATAGCTCAAGGTACTGTGGAGAGGTAGAGCCAGGCTGAAGGAGCTGCCTACAAGGCAAATCTCACTCTCCTGCTGCTCCACCCATCCCCACATGCCCTTCCTACATGTGAGCTCTTCTCCTCTGCAGTGTCCCTCTGCCATGTTATTCAGTGTAGATTATGCACTGAAACCTTTACAAGCAGTGAGCGAAAATAAACCTCTCCAGGGGCCGGGGTGATAGTTCCATGGCACGAGCACCTGCCTGGCAAGTGCAAGGTTATGAGTTCAAAGCCCAGTCCCACAATAAATAGATAAATTAATTAAATAAATAAAAAATAAACCTCTCCATTTTGAAGTTTTAGGTGTCTGATACTATGTCTCTGTGAGGAGAAAAGTGACTAAGACAATGATCGTGGGTGGGAGCTGTCTGACGATGTTCTCCCAGCAGAGGTGAGTGACAGCTATCTGAGTCCTCTAAAAATATCCTCCCAGAGCTTCCAAATGTTCCTGGGCTGGATGTTATTTGCTCCAAGTAACCAGGCCCAATTCTTTGCCCACATCAATCAGAGTTGACTGCTGTTAGGTGGCCCTTCTTGCCAAGAAAGCAGGGGCTGATCAGGTTTCACTTCCTCTGGGAATATAGTAAAGAAGAGAGGAATTCAAGGGTATAAAAATATCAGAATCAGGAGTTCAGGGCTCTGGAACTTGCATTTTGGACAACTTCCTTGGAACTGTCCTTTCAAACACTGCTCTTCAACTATGGTGAAATATCCAGCCACAGCTAGTACTTGGAAATGGGGATGGAGCCTCCTTCGGTCTGATGGAAAGTGTGGGCAACCCAAACCCAGGCTTCCTTGTTGAGCAGTTGTTAGTTTTCCCAGCCCTCTTTTGTAGTAGCTCTGGGGAGCTTTGGCTACTGCTTTGGGCTGCTGGAGGAATTGTTTATTTTTTTATTTTATTTATTTATTATTAATACAATGCACATTGTTGTCTTCATAGTAGTTGTTCCGGTACAAGATGCAGACGTGATAACTTTTCTAAACACTATTGGTACAAATATTTCTTCTCAATGAACTAACAGAAAGTAGTCATATACATAGCCCAGTATTCTGTAATAGTAGTGGGTTATCGGCAGAGCTGGCAATGTCAGAAGCTGTTGACTTGAGCCTTTTGCAGCACAGCATACTAATCTGGCTTTACTTTTTATGCTTTATGGCTATACTTTTCTGCTGGGTGGTTAAGGCCAAATTAAAGCAAGACCTATATAGCAAAACATGTAATTTTCATATCTGACAAGGTCAGTCAAATCCCCCCAGGGTTAACATTGAAACCATGTGCAGAGTTTTGTAGATCTTTTGTTAAGAAATATTTGCATTTCAAAAAATGAATAAAAACTCATAAATATATATATAAAGAATGAATTTGCTAGTATAGAAACAGATAATATAATGTGTATAATATTTGATAAAATAATTCTTGCTTTTTAAAATAATGCTTTATTTTATTTTATTTTATTTTTGTCTTTTTAAGACAGGGTCTCGCTATGCAGTTCAGGCTGGCCTTGAGCTCACTTTTGTAGCCCAGGCTGGTCTCGAACTCACATCGATCCTCCTGCCTCAGCCTCCCAAGTGCTAGGATTACAGGCGTGCGCCACCATGCCTGGCTAATGCTTTATTTTAAATAAATAATAGGGCCTGCTAGATCGCTCAGTAGACTAAGGTGCCTGCTTAGGCAGAGCACCTAAGGGCACACTGAAACACAGACTGAGATAGTATGGTGGCATGCACTTGTCACCCCAGCACTTGGGAGGTTGAAAACAGCAGGATTACTACAGATCCAATCTACATAATGAGACCCTGTAGACCCTGTAGACCTCATACCAAATACACAAAATAAAAATATAAATAAATAAATAAATAAATAAATAAATAAATAAATAAATAATGTTTCTATTCATTGCAGGAAGAAGTAAGCACAAGCATTGTGGTAAGCTGCTTTCTGATAATTTCCTCTTCAGATTCTCCTACTCTCACTTTACTCATCAAGAGATGACAGAAACACCAAAATTTTAAGGCTCGTTTACTAAAAAAAAAAAGTTGTTTCTTTATTTCACTTAGGTCACAAAGAAACTGTAAACAGCAGTCTAAAAATACTCGTTGGTTGATGCTTTAGTTTAGAAAAAGCTAAACTTACACTAGTACCTGTTACCCACTGTGTGATTGGAAGGGAAGAGGGACAGCAGATGTAGATTGTGTGTAGGAATCTCTTCAGCAAGCAGTAAGGAGTACGTGAATGCCTTACAAATTTTGTGGGGGCTAAATGAACCTACATTTGTGGGAAGAGTCCCAGACTGTGGTTGCTTTGCAACAAGCCCATAGGAGAGAGTAGATGGAGAGTTGAAAGACCATTCTTAGCCCCCTCTCAAGCACCTACTCCTAACTCTACCCATAGATGTAACTAGCTTCTCTGTGCCTCCATGTCACATAGTAATTCAATTCCAAGACCAGGAGTACACTTGGTACCAGCCTAGTAGAGCTGTTGGAGATCTGTCAGCATTTTTGACTAGATACCCTAAAGAGAGGCAGAGCTCTAAAACTTGAGGAATTGGTGAGCAAATTCCTTATCCTACCCTTCTCTGTGCCCAGTTGCGTTGGAAAACTAAATCTTACTACATTCAGAAGACTATTTTTTTTTTTCAAATCTCAGATCCCTGCCCTTTCTAGGATAACTGAAAGTATGTCCTCAGGCAGCCTCCTCTTTTTCCTCTCTCATGCCTGACTCCATATGGGGCTCAGCCCAGGCCAGGATAGAAGACTCCTGTGTGGCTGTCCCTGAATCAGGCCTCAAAGGTCAGGGTCGTCAAAGGTTGGGGTCCCCTAAAATGGCCTGCACCGATCTGCTGATGCCCTGAAAGGCTGCTCTCATCTCCACATTCTTCTGGCCTTGTCCTTCCATGTCCTATTTACTCACAGAGATGGGCAAGAGGAGCATCTGTGACCTGCCATTGACTATCAGTCTCATTTAAGAGTCACCCATCATTTTGAGGATAGCTGTGGGTCATCAAAAAAGGACACTGAGTGTTTAAGGGCCTCAACCACTGATGCCAAAGACCTTTCAGATCTTTCAGTGATACAAACAGCCTGCTGCACCTTAGGTTTGCTATCACTGGTCTAGGCCAACTCTGAGGAAAGAACCTTTTGTCATTAAGACCAACAAGTCAACTCCTCTGTTCAAAGATAAAAATCAGAAAAACGTAGTTGGGGAGAGCATGGCCTCGTGGTAAGGACTGGAGGATGTGGAGAACTGGCAGGCGGTGGGAAGTTTCTTATTGCACAGTTTTCTCCTGCTTGCATCTAGGTTTGGTCTCTCTCTCTCTCTCTCTGCCTGTAGGAGGGGTAGCCAAAGAAGCAATCTGCCTCTTGTTCTAGCTCTGCTGACAAAGAGAATGAGTTCCTGGGAATTCACCTGTGAGATGGAACAGAGAAGAATATCTTACTCAACTGACCACTGGAAAGCAATTACAGTGCAGCTGTTCCTCTTGCTGAAAATATGTTGTTTTCCCACTTCTCTAAATGAGATTCAACCACGCTGTTGAGGTATGTTAGATAGAAAGCTAAAATTCTTTTGGAAAGAAGAACCTAAATAGCCTAGGGCTTTTTTTATTTTTATTTTTATTTTTTATTTTTTTTGTCTTTTTGAGACAGGGTCTCACTATGCAGTTCAGGCTGGCCTTGAACTCACTTTTGTAGCCCAGGCTGGTCTCGAACTCACACGGATCCTCCTGCCTCAGCCTCCCGAGTGCTGGGACTACAGGTGTGTGCCACCACGCCCGGTGCTTTTTTTTTTTTTTTTTTTTTTTTTTTTTTTTTTTTTTTTTTTTTTTTTTTTTTTTTTTTTTTTTTTTTTTTTTTTTTTTTTTTTGGCTTCCTAGGGCTTTTTTAAAACATATTTAGCATAGGGTCTACAGGGTCTCACTATGTAGATCAGACTCATAGTGATCCTCCTGTTTTTAGTACTCAAGCACTGCGATTGCAGGTGTATTCCACCATGCCCAGTCTCGTTCACCATCTCAGCACACCCTGGGGGCAAGGCTGGCATGATATGCCAGGGATCTAACCCCGGTCCCTGTGCCTGCGTAAGCAGGCACTTTAGTCTGCTGAGCCATCTGGTCAACCCTACCTAGGGCATTTTGAAAATCTTTTGGAAGATCTTTTCTGTCCGTAGGACTTTGGTAAAATGCACTGACCTCAGCCAGAGACTGGAGAAAGGAAGGAGACAGACTGGAGAGCAGAAGCCCAGTTAGGTTAGGTATGACCAGTGAGGAGAACAGCTAGGGCCCAAGAGTTGGGGCAGACTGAGACAGGGCATGGCACTCACTGCTGCCAGCCTCTGTAAGGAATCCAAGCCATGTCCCCTCCTCTTACTAGCTAAGCCCTCAGCTATTGGGAGGTGGAAACTGGGGTGATGGCAGAGGAAGTCTGTAAACGCAGTGTGTCCTGTGGACTTGCACATGCAGGTGGGGGGGGGCTTCCTCTGGTAGCCGCACTGCGGAAGGCATTGCAATAATAGCTCAGGTGCTCACCCGCTTGACTTGAGGCTGGGTATGGGGAAGTGGCTTCCATGGTGTGAGCAGGTGAAATTGCAGCGTCATACCAGAACCACACTTCGGGGGGCCTAGAGCTGTGTACTGAGTTTCTTCTGCCAGAGCAGACACTTCCGTCCCCACAGCTGTTCTAACTGCACAAGATGACTACAGACTGATGCCAGAAATCATCAGGTAAAACTTATCCTATCCACAGAGAGTGGTGTGTGCCTTGATTAAGCTAAGCCAAGCAGTGAAAATTGTCCTCATAAGCACAGCATTTGGTCAGAACTGAAATCCTAAATCAGCCAAATCTGAAAAACCTAATAAGTTTTTGTCCCGTAAGAATGCAGACTCACTGATTGCCGCAAAAATGGTCAAGAATTCATGTCACGCTCATATATGGCAACCATGTGGATGCTCTTACATGGCAGGGAGATCAGAAAGAGACCACAGGTCCTGGGACCCTACTTAGTTGGTGCATTGAGGTGTCTGGGGACAGAGTCACCTCATATAGTCTTGGGGCCACAAGATAACCATGAAGAGTTTGCTTCTGTTGCTGCCCACTGGAGTCAATAAACTCAGATGTGGAGAGGAGAAAGAAAAGCTTTTACTGGCAACAGGCTGCCAGAATCACAAGGTTGTAAGCTCTTGCCTTCAACAACCATCCTACTGCTACTCCTAAGGTAGTGTCTCTTATAGAGCTTTTCAAGGCAAAGTGGGTCAGCCCCAGATAGGTAGGCACCTAGGTTGTCCATAGTTCCAAAAATAGCCTCCTCTGCAATTTTGGCTGGGTACCTCTCACTTCCTTCACATAGGTCATCAAGAGTTGCAGTAGTACAATGGAACTAACGGCACAGACAATCATATCTGTGTTGATCAAAGTGATTGCGCTGGAGTGTTTTTGTGGGCAGCAGTGTTTCTGGCAGATGCCCTTGCAGGGGGGACGTTTCCTGTAACTTGAACCGAAGGAGCACTCAAAGGGGAGATGTGTGCACTTTCACTAGCTGGCACTTGGGCCCTGCGAATCTATAAGTGACAGGGAAGTTGGGAGCAAAGGGAAACTTGGAGAACTGGGTTGTGCTTGGGAGCTCATGTGCACGTTCAGGGATTCCACTGAATAGGAATCGATTTTGAAGTTTGGTGTGTCAGAATTCCTTGGAGGCTAGGTAAATACAGAGTGTAGCCTTTCACCTCCCCCAGATGGGGAGGTCTTAGGACCTGCGTTTCTAGCAGGGCTGCAGGTGTTGCCCACACTGCTCTGTGGATCTGCCTTTTGCAAAACATGAGTATTGCAGCGCTGATTGAACTGTGGCCTGATCTATTTTAGCGCTAAGTTCCTCTACTAGATACTAAGACTGCCGCACTAAGGAATTTGATTCTCATTATTGAAGTTTGACAGCTACATCTTACACTCATCAGTAAGGTCCTTTAAGAAAGGGCTTAGGTTGCCTTGAAAGGGGCTCATCTAAAAGCAGTAAAGGAAAAGAAACTCAGCTTTATTGAGCAAGTCCTTTCCATCCTGTTAACTGAGAACATAGTGATTTGGAGTCATGCAGGAACCTGACTGCAGAAATTTATATTCTAAGATAAATCTGCTGTACATAGAGACAGGGAGGTGAGTGACTTAGGAGTTACTGTGGCCCAACTGAAGCCCTGGCTCTTCTTGCTTAACCTTCCTAGGAAATAGTTATCTTCTCTGTTTTAAGTACACAAGGATTAGAGGTTAAATCCAGAGCCTCAGCCACACTAGACAAGCACTCCCCCACTGAGATATATTCTTTGCCTTTTAAAAACTCAAGACAGGGTCTTGCTCAATGGCCCAAGCTGGCCTTGATCTGCAGTATTCTGCTTCAGCCTCGCGAGTACAGATTAGAGGCCTGCATCACCAAACCTTGACGACGGTCAGGTCTTTCTGAAAATGCAAGGAGAATGTGGCTCTGGGCTTAGGGTGGAGGATGGTCACCTCCACATGTGACTCTGTGATTCCACAGGGTGCCAGAGGTTGGCCTGAGCACATTCCCAAACCCAGGTCAAAATAAAAACTACAGTACCCATCTGGAAAATCTCTCTGCTGTTGTTCCTTAATCCATGGAATGGTCAAAAAATGAATAGATTAGAAGACGATTATCTTTGCAAGAGAGTTACAGTCCAGAGAAACCACAGCACTGGCCCTCAAGCTACTGTTTATTGCTCAACACCTACAGAAAGTACCAGATTCCTAGCCCCAATGGGAGGAAGTAGACAGCTCCTTCAGAACCCCAATACTGCACCTCCCCTGTGATGTCTGAGATGTCTCCATGGAGAACACTTCCAATGAAGGAGAGTTAGGGATTCCTGCTGGGTCTCAGTTCAGAAGTTTCTGGGGACCAGTCCACAATGCGTTTTTCTTCTCTTTGTCCCAGTAGTGCTCTTCACTTTACTAACCATGATTTATAAATTTTGCCCATAGCATCTGTATTTAAGGAATGTTGGAACCCATTAAACTTCCTACTTAGCTGGGGGCTTCTGGACCTTGAGACAATGCAGGAAAAGCACTCAGTTTTGAGTACACCTCAAAAATGTTAGCGATGATTATTAAGAAAGCTTGACTTCTAAATACACACGACTGAATATTCTGCCTAAGTAGCATCCATTGAGGAGGTCAGTTTTCCTAGCACAGATCTATGAAGAGTTCATAATTCCACGGATCTGGAACTGTATCTCCAGTGTAGAGTGAAGTCTCTCTGGACCTCCTCACTCTCTTCCTCCAAATCCTTGTCTTTCACGTCTTCCTACACTTTTTCTCTTATTTCTCGTCACCAGTGGTTCTGATTGGCCAGAAGACAAACTCAGCCTGAACACCAGTTAACTTGTTTAAAAAGCACGTTTGTTATTTCATCAGGCTCGACACAGCACGAAATAAAAACATCCATTATATATCTATCAGTTTTGTGTCTTTGGTGCCATGTATGCATAGAAGCAGCTGATGACAGCCGCTCGACTGTCGCAAACAGGATGGAAAAAGGGGAGGAGAGCAGAGGTGAAGAAGGTATCCTGAGAGCTTTCATATAAATGGTCACGAACAGTATAAAATAAAATAAAATTTAAAAAAATAAATATCATAAATAAATTAAGACAAGTTCAAAGTTCCCATAGGGGAGGTAACTGTGGAGGTCACAGGGCGGTTTCTGAGGTGAGGCCACGGTTCTCCACGTAGGTCTGTGGGTCCCTGTTTCCAGGCCACTCAGACATTCAGCTCCAGATCACTGATGTATTCTTGGACCCAGGCCTCACTCGGGTTTGCACAGACCTCCCGACCTCTCTTGGTTATGAAGCTATGGAGAGAAGAAAGAAAGGATCAACCACTGGGGACCCTCACTGGGGCCTCCTGGGACTATGGTGGCCCTGTCATCTTAGCCCGTGTCCTGAGTGGCTCCTGAATGCTCGTCTTAAGCCAGTCTAGACAACCACTCCCACTGACTCAGGGACCCCTTAGAGCATCCTGCCACCTTCTTCCTGTCCCCTCCCTCTAGGCTGTGGAAGCCTTCCTCATTGTGTACCACCCCTCCACCAAATCAGGTCACATCTCCACACATGAGGCACTATGCATTTGACAGGGTAGGATCTGTCCAGAATGGATCTCCTGGCCCATCTATGTCCTCGAGGACTGTCACCAGTAGCAGGCAGGAGGGTTCACACTTACATGACACCTGGTTCAGAGCACTGGCTGCTGGTCTCATAATAGTCAGCTATGTACTGGCGAGGAATCTTCTTGGACACATAGGTGAAGCAGCAGGCTGTCGGCATGTCAGCACCAACTGCAGAGG
Organism: Myocastor coypus; assembly: GCA_004027025.1. Taxonomy (NCBI): domain Eukaryota; kingdom Metazoa; phylum Chordata; class Mammalia; order Rodentia; family Myocastoridae; genus Myocastor; species Myocastor coypus. Next base: position 113,513 of record PVJA010001534.1, read on the forward strand.
GAGGAACAGAGTGAGCCAACTGGTGGTTTAGAAGGGAAGGCCAGCCCAGAGCTACTCCTTTACACGATGAAGTCAATGGCCTCACTCCAAGTGGAGGCTGGAAAGCTGGTCACTGGCAGGCATTGGGCACCATTGCCTGGAAATCTCTCTCTCTCTTCATTTCTGCCTGTGTTTTCTAACTCTTCACTGTGGGCTCTGTTTCTCCCTATGTGGTTTGGCAGATTACTCTCTTGCCTCATCTCTCTTCAGAAAATTTTATCTGGTTCAAGAAATCATGCCCCAGTGAAAAGAGAAGACAGGATGATCTCTTTTGAGACAGAACTCCAGCTAGTGAGGAGGTGGCACCACTAGGACGGAAGCAGATCTCCATCTTGCCTCTTGAAAACTCCCTTGTTAGGACCTGTTGTTCTATCTGCACAGGATACTGTAAGTGACCTGCACACCCCAAGCCCGGCTCTCAAAGACAGGGACTAGGAGAATGATGACCCTTTGGAAATACAAAAGAGAGGGATCAAGATGTTTTCTAGTCCTTCATGAAGTTCTTCTTTCTCTTACATACTCTGAGCGCACAAGAAAAGACTGAGTAGGGCCAGCAAGATAGCTCAGTGGTGTAAAGCACCTGCTTAGGCAAGTTTAAGCAACTGCAGAGACCATGGTTCGATCTTCGGCACCACATGCTATTCCAGCCCCACCCCCAGGGGAGGCTGAGCTGACCATAATAGAAAGAAAGAAAGAAAGAAAGAAAGAAAGAAAGAAAGAAAGGAAGGAAGGAAGGAAGGAAGGAAGGAAGGAAGGAAGGAAAGAAAGAAAGAAAGAAAGAAAGAAAGAAAGAAAGAAAGAGAAAGAAAGAAGGAATAAAAAGAGAGAAAACCTATAAAAAGAAAAAACTGAGTAGTCCCCTAATCTCAGGGAGTGTAGACACCTGGAAAAACAGCACAAACTCACCTGGTGCAGAGAAGACCTGGTGGCAGAGGGTCATGGCACAGAGGAGGGCAGCAAGGGCAGCCATGGAGACCTTCATGATGCTGAGAGTCAGGGGAGTCTGGGCTCGAGTGTCAGCAGAGCTGAGGAAAGCCTGGGTACCCGGCGCTGCCCCTGTGCTTCTGTGTCATGGCCATCATCTCTGCCTTTTGTAGGCAGCCTGGGCCAAAGGGGAAATGCATTCTGGGGGTGACAAGGGAAAATTTGAAGCATGGTAAGATTGTCATCTGCGCATTACACAACTCAGCCTTTGGTCACCACAGGTGCTCTGGCTATCCAAGAATAGCACCTCTGAGTTATCTCAACTCATGACCTGCTCTGTCTTCTTTTATGGAAATAGTCTCCTTATGAGTAGGAGAGGGGAATGGGCTGGCTCAGGACTGCTCCTAGATGGTGCTTTCTCATAAGAGCTGATCTATAAATGACTTCTCTGTCCCACTTCTTCCCATTGAACTGAAACTCGGCTTTTTGAGGCCTCTCAACCACAGGGATGGTGTAGCTGTGAGCAGTAGCCCAGCTTCCCTGCTCCACCCCATACAGTGAACTAAATTAGGACTCCAGATGGAGGAACAGAAAAGTATGAGGTCACCTTTCACTCCTTTATTCATTCATCAAAAAGTCAGGGGACAACCAGGGCACTGGGTTAAACACTAGTTTTAGGTCATAAGAGATTTTAGGTGTCAAGAACATAAAAATATTCAGACCAATTCACATATAAATAGCATTTCTTGGAAAGTATACCATGGATACAACCCAGGCAGGGAGACAGCTTCAAACATAACGGTGGCTCAGCATGTCTTGGAAGTCTTTAATAAGGAAACCTAATATTTTCTTTGGAAGAAATCATAAAGAAAATGGTGGCATATCCATACTTGAATGAAATGGCACAAATATCTTCATCAAAAAGCAAAATGACAGAGAGCAGGACATCAGGCTTCTGATCAGGAGCTTGATTTTTGGTAATGAGGGAAGAGCGGTGACCACCCGGCGCAGAAGCTGCATCAGGTTTAAAAATGGGTGATGTTGAGAAAGGCAAGAAAATTTTTGTACAGAAATGTGCGCAGTGCCACCCTGTTGAGAAGGGAGGCGAGCACAAGACCGGGCCAAATCTCCATGATCTCTTTGGGCCGAAGACAGGTCAGGCTGCTGGATTCTCTTACACAGATGCCAACAAGAATAAAGGCATCACCTGAGGAGAGGATACATTGACGGAGTATTTGGAGAATCCCAAGAAGTACATCCCTGGAACCAAAATGATCTTTGCTGGCATCAAGAAGAAGGGAGAAAGGGCAGACTTAATAGCTTACCTCAAAAAGGCTACTAATGAGTGATAGTCACTGCCTTATTTATTACAGAACAGAAATGTCTCTTGGCTTTTGTATGTATAACAAAATTTAATAGATCTCATACACCAGAATTCAGATCATGAGTGGCTGACAGAATATTTTTGTTGGACAGTCCTGATTTAAATAAAATTGGCTTGTAGTTAAAAATGGATACCTTTTCTTCAAGTTTTCATAGTAATTCCAGTTCAGTAAATACTATCACTGATTTCCCTTCTATATATGAGGTTGAATTTGATTAGTAATGTTCAACTTTTCACAAAGATTGAGGATGTCATTTCAAAACTATTGAAGGTTGGTTTTATATTTATATAACTGGTTATGTGAATATGTTTAAATACTGGGAGAATGCTTCACTGTCTCAAAACTAAGCAAGACTCTCCTGTTTCAGTTTGTGTTTACTAGCCTGTTAAAGGGAGTGGTTGAAGACAAGAAAACTATATCTATATTTTTGGTCTTGACTATGACAATTTAATTAGAATTCACTGTATCTAAAAAGTGCTGCCGTTTACTTATTGAGAGGCATTTTAGTGTGGTGTATGTATAATACGAAATAAAGAATATTTAACATTTCTCACATTGTATAGTTGATCTGTAAGTTCAGATACTTTTAAGACTTAGCATGACATAATAGCATGTTAGACTTTACCTTTGAATTATTTAGGTCAGACTGAGTTACTGTTCAGAGTAGTATTTAAAACAGCTATTTAAAAACACAAGACTAAAACTCCTGTCATATGTGATTGGTAGTGGTACTTCCTGTCAGCTCATTAGAAGGATTAAAGTGAGGAGGGTACAACATGAGCACAAATTTGCATGTGGTCGTAATAATTAAAAACAAATCAGACTGGGGCCGGCAGGATTGCTCAGTGGCCTAAAGCGCCTGCTTGGGCGGCTTCAGGGACTGAGGTTCAATCCCCGGCACCACATGCTGCGCCAGCCCTGCCCTTGGGGCGGGTTGAGCCAGTCATAAAAATGAGTGAATAAACAAACAAAGGTCTGAAACAAGAAAAAATAAAATAAAATAAATAAATAAAATAAAAAATTCTAAAAAAAAAAACAAATCAGACTGATTTTTTAAAAATGAAAAAGAAAGTCCCAAATCAAGAATTGTATAGATGTATGGAAATGTATATAGACTTTCTTAATGACTATGGCTTGGGAAAAACTAAAAAATATTGAAAACAAATGCCCTAACAATGAACAGTGCTTGTATTTGTAAAATAAGTTTATGAGTGGTTAATTTTCTTTCTTTTTTTCCAGAATTTTCTCCTTTTATTCCATTTTATCTTATTTTAAAGACTAAAAAGTAGGAGAAACAAAGATAAAAGCAGTAACAAGTGACACCGCCTATGATAGATTTTCAAAACAAAAATAGAAATTTAACAGTGCTTGTTATGTTACATATTTTTTTGTCTACATAACCTTTTTTAAGAGAAAATCAGTGACAAATACAAAAATCTCTGATGTGACTATCATGTTCAAAACTAGCCAAAATAATATTTTTTAACCAATGAACTACCTCTGGAAGCAAGACCACTAAGAACTATCACACTTCAGAAACGATTCTTAGGAGTTTTTCAAAGCCATATTACTTAGAAACTGTTCTAAATTTGGCCTCAATTTCTGAGGCCTCAATAAATCAGGAAGCAGGGCAAGGGGCAGGGATCTGTGAGCTTTTTCCAAGTCTGTAATTAGCGCAGAAGTCGTGCAGGTGAAGGCCTGGAGAAAGGAAAAGGACCGTGCAGCTGTGAGCCTCTGAGGCAATGGGCAATTCAGATGAACAGGTGGAGGCATGCAAAACTGGTCAAATAACTAAACATTAATGCTCACTTTCAAAAAACTTTACATTTTTTTCTTGTCCTTTTATACTTTATATTTTTATAAATCTTTTTAAAGCGAGAATATTAATGGATATAATATTAGAAATGGTACATATTTAGAGGAATAAGATGAAAGGTATGCAACCGTGGTTTTTGTACTGCACTTTGCTGTCTTTGATGTAGTGGTTCTGACTATAGATAATAGTGCGTAGAGTTAATCAACATAAGAATATTAAGCATTAACTGCTAATTTCAAAAAACAGATGGAGGGCCAGCAAGATAGTTTAGCGGACTAAGCATCTGCTTGGGCAAGCACAGGGACCAGGGTTTGATTCCCTGTTCCTCACACTGCGCTGGCCCAGGCTCCGGGACACTCTGAGCCGGTGATTGAGTCCGGGGATGGAGGCGCACACTTGTAATCCAGAGCTGGGGAGTCTGAAAACAGGAGGATCATTAAGAGTCAGAGCTGCAGAGTGAGACCCTGTACTGAATACACAAATGAAAAAAAAAAAAATGATAGAAATGAAAACTGCAATCATGAATATATACTTGCATGACTTTTTCCCCTTACCTTTTTCTCTTACCTGTTTTCCCTTTCCTTCATCCTTATTGTTTATTCCTTATGTTCAGTTGCTGTCCATTTTACTATATCTATTATTCCTTTTAGATTTTATTTGTTCTTTAGCTTCTTACACTAGGGAGACAATGTGATATTTACATATGTGGGTCTGATTTATTTTACTTATGAGTATAGCCTCTAGTTTTCTCATTTTATTAAGGGCAACTGTAATAGCATCTTTATCAGTTAAAAATTCCATTTTTAAATATTTATAAGCATTACAGGTTAACACATAACTTATCAATTGTTTAATTGGGAAGAGACTTGTGATAACTACACTAAAATTTCTGCACAGTGACCTTTGCTAGAATGAAGTTTTGATTTTTCATGTATCTAAATAACTTTAGTACTATATAATATCTTCCTAAGCAATGCTAAAATCAAAGCAGGTTTTGTATTCCTTTCCATATGTTATTTCAGTGATACAAATGTCTATACTATCAGTAAACACATGTTTTTCCATCTTTCATGTTATTATTTTTAATTCAGCAGTCTGTACAACACTTTGTAATGAGAAATTTGGAACAATTCTTTTTAAAAATACTGACATTATTTCACCTGTATATTTTTCTCTCCTGACCCTTTCCTGCCTGACACCAGGTCTGCAACAGAGCCTTACTACGCAACATTACCTACCACCTACTTAAAACCCAGAGCTCCATCTTTAACACAAAACAGACATTTTGGACAACAAATACCTAGCAAAACAACTTGGACATGTATCACACATAATAAGAAATTTCTCCCTTTGCTTTATACAAAGGAATGCCAAATATCAATAAAAAATAGTAATGAAATAAGATCAAAGATGTTAACAAACTATATAAGCTATTTTTTGAGATTTCCTTCACTGATAAAGATCCTTAAATAGCTATCTTGTCAGTCATCTGGAAATAATTCTCCACTTAATTGGCAAACTTGACTGGCCTCTACTCTGAGAAGAGTATCATCTTTTTCTATGATTGCTTCCAAGTTTGCTTTATTATCTTCTCAAAGTGCTAGATCCATTTGGGAACTTTAGGATTCTCCTCCTCCCCCCTGTTTGACCTGTGGTTAATGTATTGAGGGTATTGACCCTTTCTTATTCTGCTTGGTGTCATCACTATCCACGTTAAATCACATTGGTCAGCCTTTGTCTCACAAGCATAAAGACAGCTTTGGGAACTCAGGGGCTCATGTCCCTATCCAGCAAATGTTTACTGGGCTAGTGGTGCACATCTGGGAGGAGGCAGAAAAGGCAAATGAGTAGCACTCTGAGTTCTTTCTAATGGATTTATCCTCAGGTGCCTCCAGCCTAGTAGGAGCCAGCAGAGTATGTGCAGAGGTGATTATAACACTTAGCAGAAAATGCTAAACTCAGAAAAGATGATGAACTGAAAGCTAAGAACACTCAGTATAAAGAGAAGGAAATGATCTTCCACAGGAGGATATGAGGAAGACTTCATCAATAAGATGGAACTTTGATTAGATTTCATAGCACACACAAAGGTGGGCTGGGAGGTAGAGGTCCAGCTGATGCAAAGTTACAGGTGTGACTTTGTGGGCTCCGAAGGAAAAGGACATTGTTCAGTGGAGCTGCATGAGGATTTGGGGCATAAGGATGATGGAGCTAAACTGGAGCCAAAACAAGTAGAGTTGAAATCCTCCCCAAGGGAGTTAGAGCAGACAGGCCAAGTACCAGAGAACCACAGAGGATATTAGACATAAGAAAAGGAAGATCTCACCTCGGGAACTCGGTCGTTCCTGGATGTCTGTAGAGCTACAGTTTAAAGAACACACGGGCTGTTTCCTCCCACCCTGTGACTGCTAATGCTGGCACACAGGCGGGCGAAGCTCACGCAAGACCAAGGGAAATCAATGGGTGGTTTCATGATGGCTGTGGCAGCCAAGGATCTTCCTGTATGGCTACCAGTTTCTTAAAAAAAGGAGACACTGTCACTTGTTTTACCAGGACAGACCTTTCAGATGATGATTCCCTCCTTAGCCACATTCACTGTCCCCTAACCCTTCGCTGATGGCCCAAGTACATTGTGTCTCTCATTTCTTTTTAAACAAATTTTATTGGGACTCTTTTAATACACATGATGATCACATTCACTGTAAGGAATCTGTACCTGTGTATAATTTATCCTGATTCTTCTTCAGTCCCCATTATTAGTTCCTCCCTTCACTCCTATTTCCCAGTTTATTTGTAAACCTTTGTTTCCATTTTTCCTTGTGTTCTTTATCTTCTTTTTTACCTTCTTTACCTTCCTTCTCTGCCATCCATCACTCATTTCATAGAGAAATATTTTCCTACGTGTGATTCAGTTTCTAATTTGGGGGAGGAGAGAAGAGGAAATGGAAACTACTGAGTCAACCACTTTTTCTGACAATGGACACTACTTGCTTCCAGAGTTACAATAATTTCCACAGAGTAAAATGAATCATCTATGCAAACTTTTCTTCATAAAGTTACATGATGATTTGTGGACTTAAGACCAAATATAGACGATGTCTTCTTGGCTGATCCTCGTTAACCAAATCCTGGCACCTGACGGTCATCACATGAGGAATCTGCCAACCAAGTCTCTGTTATCATGATATTATTCTTTTTTCAGGTGTTCAGTTCTATGTTCTTTTAAAAATAATTTTATTAATTTTAAGGAGAAATAACAATGAGTTTCAAAACACAGTAGTGGAAGAGCTACAATAATTAATACAGTGCATATTGTTATCTTCATAGTAGTTGTTCCGAGTATAAGATGCAGACACGATAACTTTTGTAAACACTGTTGGTACAAATATTTCTTCTCATTGAGCTAAGAGAAAGTAGTTGTATGCATAGTCCAATGTTCCATAATAGTAGTGGGCTATCAGCAGAACTGGCATTGTCAGAAGCTGTTCACTTGAGCCTTTTACAGCTCAGGATACTTATCTGATTTTACTTTTGATGCTTTATGGTTAAACTTTTCTGCTGGATGGTTAAAGTTAAAACAAGACCTATGTAACAAAACATGTAACTTTTGTATCTGACAGGGTCAGTTAAATCCCCTCAGGATTTACCTTGAAACCATATATAGCATTTTGTAGAACTTTGGTCAGTGCCAGCTGTCTGGATGAGCCACGGCCATTGCTTGACCAGTTTGCTCTCTGTGAAAGCCTAAGAGAATGTTTTTTTTTTCCTAGTTGACTCTTCTTAGGCATACATCGACGATCCCTTTCCTTTGTGGCCCCATAATCTCCTTGAACAGAAAATTTGGGGCATCATTGAGTTATAGGATGTTACAGCACAGGTTCTCTTATGTCCTGAGTCCTCACTGACCTTGAAGGCCTAGGGACAAAATATTGGCTATCCTTGTAGCCCTTCTTTTTCTCTAATTTTTTGGTCTGCAAATTTAACTTGTTAATCTTCCATAAGAGAAGCTCAGTGATACTATTGCTCTATAACATAGGTACTTGAGCTTAACATCATTGTCTTTCAGAATACCAAATGCCTTCGACTTAGTGTGGAACTGGTATCTTCCATCGATATTGTTCTTTTTAATAAAAGTGATTTATTGAATGTATGATTCTTAGCATATATATATATATATACATTTGTAAAATTATATATATGTATATGCATACATGTATATACATATATATATATAAATTATATATGTATATACATATATATAGATAGATAGATAGATAGATAGATAGATATGTTTGTAAAATTTTCCATGTTAATCCCCAAGCCAGGAAATAACTTTTAGTATATGTGCTGCCGAAGCGAGCACAAGCCAGGAAATAACTTTTGCCATGTATTTCTACTTGGAATTGAAAATGGCATACCTTTATGCATAATTTATACTTAATATATTTGTCATATAAGTAGTGGGAGCCATAGGATGATTGAATTATAACAGAGTTGGAAATTTCCTAAATAGCAAGTTAAGGTTACCAGGTGGTTGTTTTTTAATTTAAGCAGTATTTCACAGATAGAATTGGTCAGTTTTATATTTCACCGTCTGCATTATTTACCTATATATGCACAATAGTAACTAAATTGCCTGACACAGTGAAGCTTGCTAAATATTTGCTGAATGAATATATCACACATTTCCCTTGTAACAGCCAGGTTGCTATGCCTTCACTTTCATTATAGAATTGAAATAGGAATAAGAAGGGAAATATTAGAGAGGCCATGTGGCACATTCTTGATCTTTTGAGAAACCCTCAGGTTCCTTAGGGAGTAGTGACGGAAAATAATGAGCAGTCAACTTAGAGGAACCTTCAGCATTGTGGAGCATGATCTGTGTCCTAGATTTCCAGTGCATCCCAGCCTCCTAGAGGCCCTACCTCGGTCCAGCAGGAGTCCAAGGAATTCTGGCTGAGCAAGTCTGCTTCCCCAACATTATTGCCTTAGATTAGATGGAGATGGTGCTCCCAGCTCCCTGCAAGGTTGTTTTCCTTCCAGTTTCCTGGAAGGTGGCTCCACTTTCTCAGATGTCAGCAGCAGCAGAACGGGTCCATGGGTGGGTTCACTGATAATGACAGCCCAGATTGATCTATCTTCAGACTACTTTATTCAGGAGTGGTTCACATTGGCTGCAGCAGGCAAGGTCCCACCCTTCATGGAGGCAGAAACCACATCCTAGGGTCCCCTCCAACATCTTGGAGTGATGAGGTCTCCTGGATGCAATTTCTTGTTCAGAGTTCAGCCCTCCTGTCCTATCAGGAGCATTTATTGTTTTCTCTGTTCTGTATGTGTGCAGTAGATTACAGTACATGTATTAGCACTGATTTAGCACTTCCTCCTGATTCCTGCTGTGTGTTCTACCAATAAATGCATCCCATCTATTAGGCATCCAAGCTAGAAGCCTGGGAGTCATCTTTGATTCTTCCCATCCTCTCCTGTGTCCTATTTCTATTCAATTGCCAGCTCTCATTAATACTGGCCATTGTGAACATCTGCCTGTCACTCCCTTCTGCTGTCTGAGCTGAGATTTTAGGTTTTCACCAGAGCCACTGTCAGGGTGTCTGAGGAACTGGTGGTTTCTCTTCCAGTTTTGCCCCTTAGCTTAACCTCCCCTCCACAGTACCTAATGCAAGTTTGCTCGAGTATGAATTGGTTCCTATCTATTTTTAATGATGCTCTTCAAACCCTCTGCTTTGTTTTCAGCAGGAAATAAAAACTTCCCCATGAGGTGACCTTGGCTGCGACCTGACCCTGTATCCCACCAACCTCTTTGGCTTTCTAACTTGTCTCTTTTAGACTTCCTCACAACCAAGATGCAGCCATCCTGAGCTGGCAACAGTTCCCTAAGTGTATAAGTCTCTCGCTTCTGTTTTTAGCACCAAAATATCAGCCTGGCAAGGCAATTTTCCCATTTTACAAATCACATAGCACTAACAAAACACATTAGGTGTGGGGTCATGCCATGGATGTCTCAGAGATTAATATTTTAAACAAATAATGAAAACCACTACTTAATTCCCCAAATTTGTTAAGAGGAAGCATGAAGTCTATGAATTCTACAGTTCAAATTCATGTGAAATGCAAAGCTGCAAGATACATTATGTCATAATAACAATACTTTGGATATTAAATTTTTAACTCATTAACTTTATTGAAAGTCAATAATGATTATATAGCAAATTTAAAAATTATAGACAAATATTGAAATGTGAAAGATATAAGATGTAGACACAGTGAATTTTAGAGAAATATTTCTTAAATGAATATATAACATGAGAAAAATAATAATAGTTTTGCATTGTAAAAAAATTATCTGCAAACTTAAATGAATATAACAGACATATATCTTTAAATCTTTAAATCTTTATTGCCTATCCCCTTCTACTTGGAGAATTCTAATCCTATGAATATAAGTTTCTTCATTTGGGCACAGATGACTGATCTGTAAATTCGTTGTTCTTCATTTTTATTTTGGATATTGAATTTTAACATAGATTTGTAACAAAGTACATTTCCCTTTCTAATTTCCTCACCCGCTACGCTTGCTACTTACTTAGTTTTGTTTGTGAAGCTGTTGTGCACCATCCTTGTATTCTTCCGTGGGTCACTTACCTCTCTGTGTTTCAGTGTCTTCGTGTACAAAAGGAGGCAGTAATAGTACCTATTGCAATAGGGCCCTGTGAAGATTAAGTGAGTAGTGTCTATAAAAACACTCTAGTACTACTGGCCAACATAAGTGTATTGTCTGCCATTCTCTATCATTTATTTTTTTAATTTAATATTTTTATTGTTTAAATTTAACAATGGTTATATTACATATTTTCACCATCAGATCAGTTTAGATTAATACATATAGGTATATAAGATTGATCAAAAAATTAAACATCAACCCTTTTAAATCAACATTACTTTTTTTTTTCTTTTTCTTTTCCCCTTTCTTTCTTTTTTTTTTTTTTTTTTT
>PVJA010001535.1:0-47043 GCA_004027025.1 Myocastor coypus
TCACGATGCAGGTTGGACTCATAGTGATCCTGCTGCTTTCAGCCTCCCCAGAGTTAGGATTACAGGCATGAACTGCCATGCCCGGTCTTGGTGAGTGGCATGTGGTGCTGGGGATTGAACCCCTGTCCCCGCACTTGCCTGAGTAGGCGGTGCTTAGTCTGCTGAGCTATCTTGCCAGCCCTGAATTTCCTGTTACCGTAAGTTTACACTGATTAATTTCTACTACTTTCAGTGTTGTGAATAATTTTTATAATCCTTGTAAAATTCATTCCTAAGCATAGGGCAGGTTGTTTGTGGAGCTGAGCTTGGCTTATAAGTCTTAAGACTCTTGAGAAAATGAATCAAATACGCAGCAATTTAAAAGATATTTTCAAGCAAATCTGAGGAACTTGGATGAATTTTCTAACTAATATTTTGACACAAGCAAATAAAGGTCTTATTTTCATATACATGGAGTCTCTTTACATAAAGTACTACTTCTGTATACATGGACACACATGTATATATCTGTAACTGTGCGTATAATAACCAAAACTTTGTTCTGGGAAGTGGTGGCATGCAGAATATACTAGGAGATCAGTATTTCAATGCCAGTTAATGTTTAGCACTGACCAAGTCTTTAAAAAAAAACAGCCAGTTCATCTGCTTTGGTTGCAAAATCTTGCAATGCATTTAGGGTGACCAAAACAATCACGCTTCAGAGAGAAAGGACCCCCAAGAATAAATATAGAAATGGGGGAGCAGTCACTTCAGTTCTGTCATTTACAGTTTGGAATACCTAGCGGGTTATGGTTTATGAGCTTCTGGCCAAGCTGTGGAGGAGGTTGGCTGTTATCTGACGCAGCAGCTCGTGTGACTTCTCTCCACGAGGAGGAAACTTCCATTTGATATATTGCACGTTGCTTTGTTGATTTTACTGAGGCTGTTATTTATCTAATCTTCACAGAATAGTTTCCATTTAAACAGAAAAAAAAAAAAAACTTGGAAGATTTCGCTCGCTGTTTTATCTTTCTCTCTCCTCCTTTCTTCTAAATGTTCCCTTATTTAAAAATCACCACAAGTTGCCTTCACCAGCTCTGTTTGAGAAAAAAAAAAAAATCTTTATTCCCTAGGGTTTCTAATGAAACAAGCATGATTAGAGTTATCAGTCCTTCCAAAAGTGTTAGTGGGTAGAATTCCACTTTGGGTGGTAGGCAGCAGGCTCGAGTTTTTATGGCATGGCCTTCCAGTAATTTTAGTAAATAGTAATCAACATGGTACCAGGGCCGGCCTGAAATGTGTCTCCACATGGAAAGAATCATTGGTGCACTAAAGGGGCCATTAAACTCGTGGACAGCTTGTTGACATCTGTGAAGAGCTGCGGTGGGGGAAGATCGCCCCAGAACGTTAGGGTTTTGAGAACTTCCTTAGGTGGAAGGGCTGAGTCTTGTTCTGACTCCAGCCTTGTAGTTACATGGTTAGTGGCCAGGGTGAAGATGGCAGTAGAAGGGACATGGCCATTTGCCTGTCCATTGTACAGAAGTGACCACCATGCTCTGCTCATTCCTGCCTGGGTCTCTACACTGTGAGGAGGAGTCTCTGTACGGATAGGCCTATTCCTTCTCCTTTAGATATGTGCACGCTGTGCTTTGCGCTGAAAAGTTACAGGAAGAAAAAGATTTACGTTGAACTGTTCACTGCATTTCCAGTGTATCCAAGAACATCCCCTGAAATTCGTAGGAAGAACTTACATCCTTGCAGTGAGGCCAGTAGACAATGGTGCATGTCCATTTAGAGTTAAGCAAATAGGGTTATCCGCTCTCACAGGGCACAGAGGGAACACGCCAGCTTCATGGCCACTCTGGGGCTGTAAGGTGCAAGCCGAGAACCATGGTGAAGACAGAGGCCCAGCTGAGCCTGCAAGGCCTCACTGCCAATCCACGTCCGCTGCTCAGAGTGTCCTTTGGGATTCCAAGCCGGGGGTGAGCACTTGCCATAGCTGCCTGGGTGTCCTCCGGAAGGGCAAACAAGTCCAGCCGCCACCCCACCAGCAGGCAGATGGCTCGGGATGAGGAAGCCAGCTTGGCAGTGGATGAAGTGTGCAGGCAGAAAGCAGTGAAGAAACAGGACCACCGCATAGATCTGTGGGAGGGCGGAAAAGATGAAGATAAGGAAGCAAGGACAGGGCGTTCGTCTCCTCATGCAGCAGGCATTCTTGAAATTCTTCCTTATGTGCCAAACTCAGAGAGTGCTAAGGGCCCAGTGGCAAGGGACAGACATCCAGCCCCCCCCTCCTTTTTCTTTTGCAAGTTGGCTCTAGTGGCCTTTGTGAGAGAAACGAGGGGAGACCGGCAAAATCAAAGGTCGCAGTATACTTGTGTGTGGGCATAACATGATTTGGGGGTAGGGGGAGATGTTGGAGGAGCTAAAGCTGGTCCGGGCTGCCTGGTGCCTAGGCTGGCAACAGCTGAAGGCAGAGGGGGCACAGCGGTGTCTGAGGACAGCGCGGGAAGACAGCTGACCTGAGAGGAGACACAGAGCGAGAAAGGACATCTGGAAAGGGATTCAGGCAATGGGGACAGCACATGTGAACTGTAATTGCCGTCAGAGTCATAAGCCCTGAACTATACTTCTGTGGGCTGATTTGTAAAGGAATTCCTAGATCTTTTTCAAGCCGAACCATAGCTACATGCTAGAATTGTCCTGGAAGCTTCAAGTTACCCAGAGGCCTGGGTCCTGTCCTCAACCTAGAGGTCCTCATCCAGGTGTCCAGGGTGGACATGAAGGTTTCTCATGGTGGTGCTACTGCCTAGCCATGACTAAGAGATTAATTTTGATTCTCGGATTTGTTATAAGTAAAGTGAGGAAACTAATATTACCTAAGTCAAGATTGAGGACCAGAACAATCTTCAGAGCAGTGAAGGTTAGGGTGGAATAGTAGCTCTCAACTAAGGTGTGCTTGTTCCTTCCCCAGCAGTGAATGTGCCAGCGTCCGGGGACAGTTTTGGTGGTCGCAACCCAGGAGGAGGGGCTGCCCTACCGTCTCGTGGGCAGAAGGCAGGGATGCTGCCAGTGAGCTTCCCAGGAAGCTTAGCCTCACAACGGAACTCACAGCGTCAGCTGTACCATGGTCAACAGTCGCTTGGACCGGCAGGTCACAGAGCCACGCTACCTGTCTCAGGCCCTAATTGCACCCACATGTTTGCACGGTCTTGGCTGAGCCAACACTCCATCTCTTTGTGGGTTGGTTTTTGATAAATAAAGAGGCAATGATGCCGTTCAGCCCATGAGGATGAGATGATTAGCACAAGTGAAGGCCGGGCAGTCCCAGGCAAGCCCTTTGAGCTTGTGTGGAAAGTAAAAAATGGCTACCCTGAAACGGCAGCTGAAATTCTGGAATTTCTTTTGCCTAGGTCTTTGGGCTTGGGCACTTTACAAAAAGGATCAGATAGACAAGATCATCATTATATACTAAAAGCATACTTAGGCCAGGCAGGATATTGTTTTGTATATATGATCTCACATGATCTTTAAAATAACCCAGGTGGTATAGGTATCACTAATCCCATTTTACAGGAAACAATTAAAAAGATGTGAGTGGTTGAGGATCTTGTCTAAATTCACATGAAAATTATGGGGACAAGATCCATCTGGTTGCAAATCCTGTGTCCTTGACATGATATATGGAAGACTGACAATATCGTTACATGGAAAACACTACGCAGGAGGAGATCAGTATCTTAGGTCTTTGAATTCCTGCTTCTCCTGATTTGCATCTTTTGGTCCAGCTCCACTAGCCTTTGCCTTGATCTTGAGTTGCCATGGGAACCGCCATGTGGTATGTTGATGCGCTGCGTCTCAGGCATTTTGCTATGCTACGCCATCTAATAAACATGGACACCTCCCATCGAGCAGGAATTCCCATGCCATTTGCCAATTAGGAAGGGAATCTTTTCATCTAGATGTGCTGTAGAATAGGTGCATCTGCTTAAGAAAGGCTGAGCATCCATGTGCTTGCTCAAGGTCATGAGTTCTAGCAGAAGCACAGGCTCGCAAGTGCTGGGCCACATGGCCCCGAAGCTGCAGCTCTCGCATTTTCCCACTCTACTGAGTGAGAGAACTGTTCGTGGTGAGCTGTTTGTTTTGGTACTATGTCCAATTCTAGGGAAAATAAAAATATTTTTGGCCGTGCTATTTTATATATAAAATGAAAGAAATTCTGTTAGTTACTATAGAAGAAAATGCATATTATTACTGCTCAAGTGGTTTCCGTTACTGAGGAAAGGATGATGGAAACTGAAATTACTTTCAGCTGCTAAGAATACTAACCCCTCCCATGGAGAAATATAGGCCAAGGAGTAGATGTAGGTGGATCTGAGAGAGGCTTAATCACAAATATAAGACAAGGCATTCCAGGCTAAAAATAATGGGCAGAATCTATACTATATCTCTAAAACAAATTACAGGTGCATTGTGGAGCTGGGCATGGTGACACACACCTGCAAGCCCAACACTTGGGAAGCTAGGGCAGGAGGATTGCCATAGGTTCAAGGCCAGTTTGCACTATATAGCAAGATGCTGTCCCAAATCAAACAAAGGAAAGAGAGAACAAAAGAAAGAAAAAAGAAAAGAAAGGAAAGAAAAGAAAAAAAGACATGTTGCAGAAAAGAACACACACCTCTACTTTGATTGTTGAAGGACCTTTCAGTAAAGTCTTTGAACAGTAGGCTTTCAGTAAAGCCTACTTACTGACCATGGAAGAAAATGGTCCGCAACAGATTAAAACCAAGGTTACCATGGGAAATGAGAAGGGAGAGAGTTATTGAGATACAAAGTATTATACCAGGTAGAGGTTGTGTTGCAAACAAAGGGAAGAGAAATACCTGACTGAGGACACTTAAAATGAGAAAATGAGAGATAAAAATAGGTCCCATTACTAAATGCATGGGAATGATAAAATTCACTGCAATCGCAAACACACAGAATTTCACTTTTATATGTGGTTAAGAGGGAACTGTCATAAAGGGAAATGTAAATAGTTAAGACATAATTAAGACCCTATAAAAGGAGGTCTTGATAAAAGGTAGTTAAAAGACCACTTAACGTGTTCGGGTGCATGCGTTCAAGGAATGTATGTTTCTCAGATGTTGGTGACAACCGCAGTTAAAGGTAATTGTTGGCCTCTGTGGGCTCTTATGAAAATCCATAAGAAGTGAAAAATGGTAACAAACTCGTTTTACTGGTGGGCTTTATAGCTGTATGGGAACTCATGAGGTGCCTGTTCTCCATCAAACCTTTCTAGGGCTGCGTTCAACGTCTTGAGCAGACCACTTGCACCTGATAGTCTCTGCTTCACCCTCCTGACTGACTGCCTGCATCTCCCAGCCTGCTCTGTGCCCTGAAGGCGCCAACCAGAGTCCTGTGCCTTCTGACTTCTCACTGAATTTGGCCAGAGGAGCTGTCAGGAGAGAAGAGAGCAGGAGACCTGCGTAGGGTGTGATGAAGGGACGGTCGCAGGCGGGCACCGGTGGGCCCCCAGAAGCAGCACTTGCCTGGACACTTTGGTTCCTTTGGCTGGGTTAACGCTGCGTTGGCCGAGGACAAGCTTGGGGTCAGGGCTCATGTCCATGCCTGGAGGAAGGCAGAGGTTAAGACTATGCCAGAGGACAGAGGCTGTGGTTTTGATCAATAGCTCCAGCTGCTTCTTACAAGGTGTAGCAAGTCCTGGTACATGCCTAGAAAGTCTTGCTCAGGAAATACTTTTCATTTTGCAAGTGCTATAGATTAAACAGTCACATGCTCAGTGAGATGGCATTTGGGCAAGGGTGTTGTGAGGGGTGATGAGGTTACAAGAGTGGAGCCCCTAGGAATGGGATTAGCGCCCTTAGGAAACAAGA
The DNA here is from genome assembly GCA_004027025.1 of Myocastor coypus. NCBI lineage: Eukaryota > Metazoa > Chordata > Mammalia > Rodentia > Myocastoridae > Myocastor > Myocastor coypus. The sequence continues at coordinate 5,877 of PVJA010001535.1, forward strand.
CTCCAGGTAAGCTCTTCACCCCTGCTTCACACAGTGAGCCAGGGAGCCAATCCTTGCCGGATCCCAGATCTGCTGGTGCCTTGATCTTAGGTTACTGTCTTAGTTACTCTTCTCCCATTGCTGGGACAAATACCTGACACTCAAAATAAGGGAAGGAAAGGTTTATTTACCTCCCAGTCACTGGAGGTTTCAGTCTATACTCAGCTGGCTCCCACGCAGAGGGGCACACGGCAGAGAGCAAGCTTTCACGGTGGCATGAGCAAAGCGTGAGCTAGCAGCAGCTCAAGCAGCTCACTTCTCTTCCTCACTTACACGGAAATGCAAATCACCTGCCCCAGGGTAGGTGCAGCACCCACACCCACAATAATCAATCACAAATTCCAGAAGCGGCCCATGACTGCATGAGGCTTTGGGGGGGCAGCTATGCACAAACCATAACAGCTACCCATGCTCCAGACATGGGTGTTGCTAACAAGCCACAGAGTCCATAGAGTTCTGTTAGTGCAACCCAAACGGACTCAGAAAGACGACACCCCCAGGAAAGGCCCGAGATCACCCATCCACCTTGGGTCAATATATCCAATTTCTTACCGAAGTTGCAGTTGTTAACATCAAGTGGACACGTGCGACTTTGTCATTGGTTACTTTTATTAGGCGAGATTCCCAAGTTCTTCTACACGCCTCATAAGGATGGGTAATTGTTGCAAAGGGGAGTCTCAGTCTCTTTGGGGTGAGATGAGCTGGGAGGTGAAATAAAAACATTTGCTTCCAGGGCAGTCAAAGTGCTGTCAATAGGCTTGGAACTAAGTGTACTGACAGCGCTTGCCCTGAGCCACAGAAGGATCAGAGGCAGCCTCGTAGAAATACTTAACTGGTCCCCAGTGAGAGTGGCAAGGTTAACACCTTTTCAGTGCTTCTGGCCATCACAGTAAACCACATGCCTTGCCTGCATTGGCTCCTCCTGGCATCCCCAGGGCCAGCCAGGACTTCCATTCTGTCCCCTCCTCTTATGTCACGGGGCCACCCAGGTTTTATGTATTCTCTAGTTCTGTCTCAAATATGCTGAGCTTGGTTATTAGGAGTCCTCAAATATAAAGTACAAAGTTTCTGAGTTAAAAAAGCATCCATAAAAAAGGGACATGCGTTGTGCTTTGAGCACGCTGGGTGAGGCTATTTCCCCCGGTGCAGAACTTCAGCGTTTCTGGAGTTGTAACCTGTATGGCTTCATTATTGAAAGGTGGAGCAGGAAGGCTGGTCAACAAGCTGTCCATCAGAGCTGGGAGGGGATCCGAGTCCTCAGCTCCCAGCATTTTCAGCACAACTCAGTTGCTCATGGGAGATGTTAAAATCCTATCTTGTGTTCCCGAAGAACCAAAATAAGATACGTCCATGGGACCCTTCACCTCAGTGTCTTCTTCAAAGGAAGGCGATGTCAGTGGCCGGAGAGGGCTTTTATATCTTCAAAACACAAACTGCAGAAGTACTAACACTGTGAATCACGTGACTGTATCCTCTTCCTTGTCCCTGTCACCACCAGGAGAAACAGGCACAGAAATCGGTAGTAAGCGAGCAAAAAGAGACCCAGACCCAGCATTCTATTCCCGGAGGCAGCGTTATCCCCGCATCTCTTCAAGTTTTGGAGCCACGGAAGAGCGTTGCTTAGAAATGCACAGCCCATATGCGGGCTATGTTCTTGCTCCAATCTCCTATTTAGTAAGAAAATAAGAAATTGCTTTTGCATGATTTGGTAGCCTCTGCCATACTATCATATTAGTGGAATACGTAGGATAGTTTCCTTTCCAGAGCCCTCAACTGTCTTGCTTAACAATTTAAGGAGGAATTTAAACTAGGTCTTAACTCAAACTTAAAACAAATATTAGCCTCGTTGTGATTTAAAGCCAAATAATCGGTTCTAATGCATTTCTCTTGTGGGGAGGTACAGAGCAATTTAAAGAGATTTTTAGAAAAATAATAAATTTCACCTAAGGGAGACGGAAATCTACAATTCTTTTAAAAGTGAGTCACATTTCCAGAGAAATGGAGGGAGGTGTCCCTGCTCTGAGCTCTGTCCACGGCTTGACCTGACTTGGCCGGGGGAACAGGCAGGATCTCTGCCTAGTTTCAATGGAATCTGAGCCCCTTTTTCTGTTTGGCTCCTTAAACAATACTCGAATCAAGTCACAGCTGAATGGATGCGTTGCGCTGGTATTTTCCTGTATTACAATTTACGACAGCATTTACTTCAGTTCTTGGCTTGCTGACACTAAAATTATCTTAAACAGGAATTATAACATAAAATTAGATTAGATATACTTCAACAAGTTTATCTCTCACAATAAATATATACAAATTCAGAAATGAAGTACCCTGCAATTTTCAGCCAGGGCTTAAAGTAATTACACTTTCTGTGGTGATAACACATGTCGGGTTCTTTATTATGCCGCAAGCTGGTGAGATACCTCTACGGCGCATGTTCATGCTAATTAGCAGATAAAGTGTAAATCGGAGAACGCCTTGGATTCTGTGGCCTTGCCAGCTTTCGCTTGATTGGAAATTGCAGGCCGAATTTCCTCTCGTTCTGGCTTGGCCCGCTCAGGCAGAGCTTCAGCTGTCTCTCCTCAGTGCATTTTAATCCATCAGCTCTGCTCTTTGCTGAGTGCCTCACTGTTTGTTTTTAATTCAGCAGACTCAAACAGTTTCTCCCGTAACTGCCTTTTATAATCAATCATCGGAGAATTCAGATGCTGCCGAACAACAGGCGGGGGTGACGTGTTTACTCCACGTTCCTTCATCCCTGTCGGAGAGGTGTTTCTGTTTAGCTGCTAATAAGGTGGCATTTGGCAACATGGTCCCAAAGCAGGCAGGAGGAAACCGCGCTCTGGAAAGCTCAAGTCCACGCAGACAGCCACGGCTCTAGTCTTGGGGCTCCCAGACACCCAGAGCGCCAAGCTGGCCGCCTCCAAGGCTCCAGAACTCTAATGCTGCCCTGCCGCTGGCTCGTGCAGAGCTGGGGCACAACCTGCTTGCCTCTAGCCCTACCTCGGGACAATCATTTATGGGGCGGTTTTGCTTTCGGCTCTTGGGCTTGAGTTTACATTCCAGGCCTGGGTTTCAGAAATGAAGATGCGCCCGTCAGGCCCTTCCCTACCCACACCTCCCCAGCTCCACGTCGTTTTGATCTCTGCCTCCACGTGGGTGCGCACCAACACTCTCCCTGCCGCCTCCTCCCGCCTGCGTCCTACCTCTGCGCGCGTTCGCCCAGTGTCCACTGCTTTCTCCATTGGCCCCGTGGGAAAACTCACAAAAGCCCAGCAAGGAAAATAATTACAGAATATCGGAAACTTAGAGCAAGTACACTCTCTCCTTCCACCTTTCGATGATGATGGCAAGACCGTGCCAAAGCTCAACTCTGATGCTCACTGTGCATGTATGAATATTCAAAATTTTGATGAACCATCTTGGTCAGAATGGACTACTTAACAAAAATAGTGACTTACCAAGAGATGTTTATTTTTTGACAGTTCCTTGGCCTGAGAAGCCAAGGTTAAACCACGGGACCAGCTCAGTTTCAGGGTCTTTGCTTGGCAGAGATAGTCCAGTGAGCTTCGCTGCCTTCTCTTACTAAGGCCACGAATTCCCACAGACCAGGGCTCAACCCCTGTCAACCTTTTTAGCCTAAATTAACTCCAGTACAGTCACACTGGGGTTGGAGCTTTAGCATATGAATTTTGACGGAGACGGCAGCCACCGAGCTCAGGTGTTCTCAAGCACTGCACAAGAGTTGTGTTTCCTGAACAAGAAAATAATCTGTTATTCTGCACGTACCTCCACTAGTATAGCATTTAAAAAATAAGTGACTCATTAAATGTTGACTTTATGAATATCCAACTCCCCACTATAAATGCTACCATTATGTACTACAAACACATACTAATAAAAGAGAAAAAGAAATCGGAGGAAAAAGGAGAAAAAAAAATTCTAGAAGATGTTACTCCACAGAGTGTCTGATAGTTGAGAGGTGAACATCTGGGTTTCCTGGGTAGGTGGCCCATGTTCACTATGTATTCTCTGTTTCACAGACGATTTTTAGTGGGTGTGTGCTTTAGAAATCTACTTTTTTTCTCCTATAATATATTTTGAATATTTTTCCATGTCATTAAATGCTCTTTTATAACATGTGCTTCCATTTTTTTTTTTTAATGAAAAAAAGTGCTTTCTGGTGCAGAATTTTACGGTCAACTTGTTTAAATTTATGGCAAAAGCATTTTTAATTGAAAGTGTATCAGAATGACATACTCAGCTCTGGGAGGAAGTAGCAGAGGAGTGAATGAAGTGATCTAATCCAAAGACCTGGAAATGCTCTGCGTGCAAATCACTGAACAAATCCGTGCTGGAATAAGAGCGTGTGAATGCCCCAGGTTCTGGTCGCATTCATACTGTCTCTTGGACACATTATTTAGAGCAAGGTTGGGACTCAATATAGTTTGTGTTCATTGATACAACATGATGCGATATGATATGATATGAAGTTGATTTGATAAGCAAAGCCCTGCAATTTTTACTCAGTTGGAGCAAAGAGCTGGCCCTACATTATAACAAATGTGTGATTCTGTTGGGGTACCATGGAAAGCAGCGATCAGTTGCTGTTTAATGCTTCCAGATATTACTTGTCAACTCTTGAAATCAGTTACATGAAAATACCTTGCAAACGTGCTTTTGGAACAGCCCTTGCAAGAATGCTAATTTGGTGACAGTCCAGAGAGTGACTGGCAAGAATTTAAATAACAATGAAGCAGACAAATGGAGACTAAAGATACCAGTTGGCTTATGATGTGTGAGCAAAGAAATTAAAATTTAGGAAAATGAAGCAAACAAAGGTGTAGGAAAAACTGTGAGCCTGGTTAGGATAATTTAGAAAGGATGACACCACCGAATGGGATGGCCAGTCCTGCAAAATATTCATTTGTCAGGGGCCAATACTTTGGGGACCATGACAAATGATGCACTTCCAGTGGAGAGAACACATGATGATGAAGAGTCTGAAGACCATGCCTTATTAAGAATCTCGGAAGAGCTAAGGACACTTAGTGGGGAAAAAGAGGACTCTGACAGCTACGTTTATATGGCTCACAGCCCGATGAGACACGGGCACGTGCCCACCCAACGGTGCAACAGATTGCTCAACCAATGGAACAACACAGGGAAACTTCTAACTCAAGTTTTTCATGATGGTCCGTCGTTGGTTGGCTGAGTCTTTGGCGTGTTTGAGGCACACCTGCATTTGTAGCATGCTCTTATAAGACATCTCTAGTTTCACTTCTGATATAGGTTTTCACGGAAGAAATCACTTGAGAACAACTTAGAAAGAAGTCCCTCCCCTGAGCGAGATGGATAACCCTGTACTAAACATCATATTCTCCATCGGCAGTGTGGAGTGGCTGCCGCGCGGCACTTCCCAGCCAAGGATTCTCTCCTCCATGCTTCCCTCTAGGTATGATGTGAATACCTGTCTCAAGATGTGACCTACTTCTGCATCGACAAGGTATAGAATCGCCTTTGGTCTTTTCCATTTTCTTGCCAGCCTTTGGGTGTGGAAGCCATTGAACCCCTGGAGATGGGGAAAGACGGCACAATCATGGTGGGAATGCGGGGGCCCTAGTCAGGATGATGCTAGGGGGCTCTTCCACGTAAAGTACATTTTTAAGTTGCTCAGCTGTTAAAACTGGGGGTCTTGTTGTCACCACCACTGACCTAATGCTTCACCTGGGCTGATGTTTAATGACACTCTGCGATGTTTGAGGAGTCCTCTGTGTGACAACAGAGGAGGCCAGAGAAAGCAGAACTTACTTTAAATAAACAAATAAAGAACAAAATAGCTGTGGAATAAGCACAGGGATCCCAACTAGATAATCAGGTGCAAGGAACCCTGCCTTGCCTAGGACCAGAGGAAGATGAAGCACGTGAAACAGTGCTGGCGATTATTCACCAGCACGGGCCAGGGCAACACTCAAACATTGGGATTTGCTGTTTGTAGTAGCTCTGAAGTACTAGTTCCCCCACGGGAAAGGTGAGGACGCAGATTGAGAGACATTAAGAGACTCATCTGAGGGCCTTGCAGGTATGTGGTTGGACCAGAATCTTCGGAGAATCTGAATAATGGACCATGAATTTCTAAGTCCATGGGTTAAGGAAGAGAACTCTCTTGGGCCCCTTGGACTTATTAGCTCTAAGGAGGAATTACACACGGCCATATCAGAACCTTGTGCCATGACGTATTTTGTGCCCAATTTCCTTTGAGGCTCTGCAGGATTACTTGCTTTGTTGGTCTGTTTATAACTTGGCTCCTGCAGAACCTATGAAGGAAATCAGAAATCCAGCTTCAATCCAAGCCCTGTGATGGTCCCTGGAATGCAGCTCCTCAGGACCGGCCTCATGGAGCAGAAAGGGCAGTTCTTGGCCACAAACACTGCCTCTGGCTGGCTAGGGCTCCAACACATTCCAGAACCCCCATCCGCCCCATGCTGCAGCAATTTTTCCTAAGTTAGGGAGAACACCTCTCTCTGCTCATTAAATCGTAGTGAATCATGCTCTTCTTTCATGCCTCAGATACCATTCACTTATAACATATCTTTAGCTACAGAAGCACAGGTGAAAAGAGAATTTTCTTATTTACATGTAGCTAGTAGTTGGAGGATTTGTACCCCAGATGCATATGTTTTTCCTTTGTCCTGGGTTTGTATCACAAACTGCAGGAATTCTCAGCAGTCACTGATGAAATGAACTAACAATTTCTGCCTTTTTCTTTAGCCTGTGGCTGAGGCACAGAGGCTTTTAGAGTTAATAATTTTACATGCAGTAAAATTGGAGACTGAAAGCTGCAGATGGTAGGACAAACCAGAAAATGTGTTTTTGTGAGGTTTGAGTCTGCTTGTTTCAACATAAAGACAGTGCAATGTTGCTGAGCACCCTTTTACGGGCCATACTTGTCTATTACACTTGTTTCCTCTGGGGCTCTGTCCTATGAGCTGGAGACTTCTAGTCTCAACCAGGAGGCAAAAGTTAGGACTCTGTGCGGTGTAATAAGTTACTGCTATGATTTGCTCTGGTGGATCTATTAAGTTACTCTGTGAGGTGACACAGCGACATCCTAGGTAAATATTCTGTTCAAGGGGTGGCTATTATGTAAGCACTCGTTTGTAGGGTTTCTCAGTCTTGGCAATGCATTAATGTCGCATGGAAAATAAACACATAAACAAAAAACTAACAGCCAAGTGGTGCCCAGACACATCCCATTAGCGTTTCTGGAGTTGGCACTCAAGGAAGTGTTTCTCCCCGGGTTTCAGCTTCAATCTCCTCCCAAATTCTCTGTACCTTGGGTGCTAGGAGGTGTGTGTTTTCCAGAAACATCTATCATCCCTGAGCAGGGTTTCCACATAGACCCAATAGAAGGCCACACACTTTCCATCCAGGATGCCAGGTCCAACTCCTTAACAAGGATCTCCTCACATTGTCTGCTACTGTATTCCACTGTAATTATAACAAGTTGGCCTTGCTAGTGTTTGGGCAAGGCACTGAGTGATGCAGACCTGCCCTCTGACATTTAAATAGGAGGAAGAAAAATCTCACGAGCAACATGGAGGAGTGAGCAGAAAGCCCAGGATGAACCACCTTATCTCCAGAAACATCATTTCCCATTTGTATAAAAGATTTCAGGAGGCATTAGGTGTTGAGATGACTTTAGAGGTGCAAAGCAATTCTGCAGCCACCCACAGGGAAGATGTTAATTACACGGCTACCAGCTGAAAAGCGGATCGTGAATCCTGAGACCAGTGATTTTCCACTGAAAGAATATTTTTCCATTCGGGAGATGTGCTGTTGACATTAAAAGAGCGATTTAATAGTAGGGCCAGTTAGTGTATCCCCTTTCTGCGTAGGACTTTTGCAAGTCTGGGATAAGCCTGGGACAGTGGCTGGCCTGGCGCTGCCACCTGGGCCCCAGGCCCCAGTTCTCCATTGTTCAGCCTTGGCCCTGCAGGCTGCCGTCCACTTCAGCCTGGGTGGTCTGGGCTTGTGTTGCAGGCAGCTACAGAGATTCCAGCCGCCTGAAGCCTCTGACGCAACCTTTTTGCGAAGGCTGATTGGCCAAGAGCTGGCAGCCGGCCACAGCTGGTTTCATTTTCTTCCCAGTGTTGGCACTTTCATGCCTAAGCTGCTACCTTTGCTAGGCTGAAAGGTAGCAAAGTGTTGGCAGCTTTATTTTCAAACTCAGGCCGGGCTTGTGAGAAGACAGTGGGTCTCGGGTGGAAGATTATTGTGGCAGTGAATATTCTGGAGAATGTGTGTAGATTCAGGAACCTCAGAGTTGTACCATTTATTTCTGTTGTGTGCTCCTTAAAAATAACCGAGTCAAGTAATTTAAAGGGTGAAACAAGGGGACAATGTGTCTCTTAGCTTTTGCATTCTCTCCCATTTCACCCAGCACACTCAAAATAAATCAGTATGGAATGGCAAGAGCCCCACCTTCACTCTGCAGACAAACATGTTTCTGTCTTCACATTATCTACAGAGGAAGTCCAGGTGTGGAGGAGGGACTAGAAAACAGTGCTCTCCACTGAGGCTCCTGAATAGCCCAGTCACGTTCCCATCTCAAGGCAGCTGGTATCCACCGCAGTCCTGTAAGGTGAGCAGGATTAAGATTTCGCTTTTCCACTAGAGGCCACTGAAATGCAGAGAGGTTAAGCAAGCTGGCCCAGGATTTGGTACACACACCTGGATCTGTGGCATGGCGGTTGTGTGTGACAGAGCGTGTTACTGTTGCTGTCACACGTCTCCCATGCCAGCAGATTCACAAGACCAGTGCTCCAACCTCAAAGCCACCTCATGCCCAAGGGTAGCTTTGCATCAACAGCTTTTATTGGTTGGTTTTCTGCTGTCTTCCAGAACCTGCAGTAGGGCCTACTATGCAGTAGATGCCCGTAAAATGCTGTGTGAATGAGAAAGTAGTTTTCTTTTTCTGTGGATCCTTCCAGCAGTAGCCTTCTGGAAATATATAACTTTGATTTCAATTATGGCTTAGTTCTTCATTTTTGATGTGAAATTGGAGAAAGCTCTTCTATGCTTTTGGAATTATGTTTTGGACGGAAGGAGAGATGCTGTTATTGGTTCTATCTGGAGTAGACTTCAGCAATTTAAAGACTTCCTGCTGTCACCAGGGAAACAAGTACTGAACGAATCCCTATGGGGGCTGATACAGTGTGTGTCTTCCCTGAATCAAAAGTCCTGTCTCGAGACCCAAAGACAAACTGGTGCAATTCTGGCACCCTCGCATCCAGTGAGCTCTGTTTAGTAGAAAATTTATTTAAAGAGACACTGGTTGCACTGGAAATGCTAATAGTCACTGCATATGATGCCTGGTTTGTCAGGTGTAATATTTTCCTGTCTTATTTATGCAACTTCCGCATACCACATGCATCAAAGCCTGGGACAGCTGTGATGGTATCAAGTACCTAAACGATATCAAGTTTGCCATCCACAGACCCTGGCATGGCAGTGCTCACTTGTGCTAACGTAGGTTTATATTCTGCAAAATACAGTATCTCAGAGTCATGTCAATATTCAGTCTTTTTCTATTTAGCAGTATAATCAATCTCTTTGTGAGTATCGTCCTTTTGAATATTTCCATGAAGTAGGAAAATGAGATAATAAAGACATCTTTGCAATTAATTTATTTAGGGAAGCTTCTTCTAATATGTTCTTGTAAATAATTTTTTGCACGAAGATTTAAGATGACGTTAAAACAGTATAATTTATAGCAACAATAATATCAATAAGGATTTTTTTGGGGGGGTTCTAGTCACTATTAGCAAAAGGATCTTTCTATTTATCTCAGAGATGGGCATTAGTAAGTCTGGATATTGATTCTCTAAGAGGTTTAAGACCGCACCTCCACCAAGTAGTAGAAATGCAATTTGAGTCCAGGTTTGCCTCAGAACCAAATCTGTATCCACTATAGGCGTACTCCCTCCAATAAAGATGCACTCACGGGTTTTCATTGCTGTAGCCTCCTGACTATTGTTCTTCCTAAAGCACAATCATATGTGCGGTTGATGTGAATTATGTTTCTCTAAATATTAGTGTATTAAAATTCTTTCTTTCTTTTTTATTTTCTTTCTGATACTAAGGGAAGCAATTAGGTGAGGATGCTATGTGGTGCCTTGACTGAGGATAACAAGATCTAGGAATGCGAGTGACACTTTGTAAAGGTGGGGTTAGGTCTTGGGCCAACAAGACAGTGGAGGCCTTTTACTGAGAGGAGGCCATGGAGTGTCCAGGGTTGGTGGAGGAGGACACTCTCACTGCTCATCAAGTTGCGGTCCGAGAGCATGAGATGATCTTATAGCACAGAGTCAGTAAGTGCTCTACAGAAGCTGGGGGTAATTGTCAGACTTGTTTTCCTTTATAGTTACAAAGAATGTCAGAGATTCTATTCTCATGGAAATTGTAAGCCAACTGGATCTGTTTAAGTACTATCTTCAGCAGGTTTGGATTTTTTTTTTTTTTCACTAAAAATACAACAACAACACAGAGCTAGAATCCAGGGGCTGGCACTGAATTCATGTTTCTTTGGCTTGAGTTAAAAAATATGCCCACAGTACCTTGCTTCGCAGATTCTATCTGTCTGGGAGGAGGGGCTGGACTACTTCTGTTCTTCCAGGGTCAGTAAAAAAGCTGAAGTTCAACATGGTTTTCCCAGTTCCCACTGTCCACCCCTCTCCTGTCCCTGTTGCTTACTTCCTGTGTGGAGCTTACCTTCCGTGTGAGTTCCTTCTTGCCGGCACTGGATGCCTACTCCTTGCTGACAGTCACTGGCACGCACCTTGCTCTAGGTACGTCATGACGTCATGCTGACAGGTCACGAGTCACCAAAAGGTTTACTGTGCCCTGAATGAAGTTGCTGCTGGAAATTTCCTATTTCCTGTGTGTTTTTATCACCCATTTTGATAATGCAAGACGATGCTTTCTTTTTCTTTACCACTTCATCCTGCTTTCCTCTCTCTCTCTCCCCAAATTTCCATTTTAGACTTACTGGGTGCAATTTGTGGCTATAAATAATTTTTCATATGTAGAGTAGAATTCCATTTATTTTGAGTTTTGAAAATGTAAAGAATAGTGCTTCTTCTATCGTTTCCTGACTTGAGGTGCTATTGTAAAATAATAAGGTATTTTTAAGGTATTTGTTTTATAGCTTAGATTGGCTTTAGGAGAAAAAATTTTGAGTTAATATTCAGTAGTCGCTCACTATTTCGCAATCTGACTTTTGTGAACTCATTGTTCCATGGGCTTTCAAAAAATATTTTTTTTAAACAAAATTTATTTTTTTTTATTTTTTCTTGTTTCAGAACCTTTGTTTATTCACTCATTTTTATGGCTGGCTCAGCCCGCCCCGAGGGCAGGGCTGGCGCAGCATGTGGTGCTGGGGATCGAACCGTGGTCCCTGCAGCTGCCTAAACTTTCCTAAGCAGGCGCTTTAGACCACTGAGCCATCCTGCTGGGCCCTCAAAAAATATTAATCTATTTTTTTCACAGATATTTTTGCTTTATTATGCGATTTTGTAGTGCCATACAGTATATGTATGTTGTTAAAATTATGTAGGCTGTACGAGCTTAGAAAATGGCTGAGAACATTAGAAGTGCTTTTAAAAATGTGGGAAAGGTTTATCAGAGTGTGGGAAGGGTTTATAAATCCTTTATATATATAAATAAATATAATGTTGCTACTTCCCTGATTTTCGCTTATGGCGGGGGTGTCTCAAACTTAACCTCTGCGATGAGAGACCACCACAATTTATTTTCCATGTACTTTGATGACAAATATATATGGGAAGAGATTTTATTATTACTCCATATATTTTTCTACTCTATTGGTGTTGATAATAATCGGTGACATTTATATAAACACATAGCCCTCCAAAGCTTTTGCCTGCAGCATTATTGTTTGCATTTGACGGATTAGGAAATGGTAATGGGTAGGAGATGGCTAATAAAGCCGAGCTGGAACGCTGAGCCAGACCTTCCTAACCCAGAATGCGTTCTTTTTACAACATTCCACATGCTCTTCGAGTGTCAAACAGTATTTACACATAGATAAAGACAGATGAGCTTCATGGAAAGTTACGAACCATGATTTCTTCCTTAGCTGACACTCCTCTAACCAAACCCTGAGAGGCATTTTGGGGCTCACACTGCATATGGTGTGAGCAGAGATGCAGATATTCTCTCCAAGAGTTGCTCCTCTCTTCTTACAGACTGCAGAGAAGCAGTTGTTCGTCTCTTCTCCCCTTTCTTTTTTGCACTGTTATGTCGAGTTATCAGAGGAATTATAGTTTGTGACCTCCTGGGATTTTATATCTTTTTTGAATTTGCTTTCTTCATTAAGTATCCTGCCACTGTGGTACCTCAGGATTAGGATAAATATGTAAAGTGCAATAAACACGTCAATAGTATTATTGCATTGGTATTGGATGTTATTTATGGGATCCACTCATGAGGGTTATTAGATTAACAATTCTGTGTGAATTGGAGAACAGCATTAGTGCATGTCCAAGCATCACTCCAAAGCTTTTGATCTTTGGTTTAAAGTGATCAGAGAAGCCCTACAGTGATATATTTAATAGTGACTCATAAACTTCCAACTGCCAACTATATTTCAGTTCAAAAGAAAAAAACTGGGTTCAGAGAAATGGCAACAGATTTGAAGTCATAGAACAAGTTAAATAAAAGTGCAAGCGAAGTGGAATGTATGTCTTCTGATTTCAGGTTGGCAGCAATACCTTCAGAGGAAGGAGGGAGTCTAAAAACTACATAGCACCAGTTGTGTTTCCCGACTCAGACAAAACTCAGGCAATGAGTATATTTTGCGGTGTTTCATTTCACCCCAGTTGTCAGATGGAACTCACAGGTTACCCACACGAAATGTTATGTTACTTGGAAATTAAAGCAACTTGCAAATGTCTTCAGTGAGGAATTCTGATTCCCTCTTAGCCGCTAGAAAACACTCCTGACTGTTGCCCACAGCTGTAGACTCTCACTTATTCCCTCTCCTCCAAGAAGAAGCTAGCTCTTGTTGTCAGAAGCGTCCCCTGTTGTGCACGGTACAAGCGTGTGATGCCAGCAACTGCGGAGGCCGGGGAAGGAAGACCACAAGTTAGAGACAACTTTGTGAGACTGGGTGTCAAAACAAAACAAAAAGGACTGCTAGCTTGTAGCTTACTGGTCCTGTGGTTCAATGCCAAAACCAAACTGAACAACACAACACAACATAATACTACACAAAGCAAACCAGGACTTTGCTATCTCTAAACCAGCATATCAGCCATTGAAGAGGGTGGGCGTGGCACTTGCAGCTTTCCCTCTGATGACTGGTGGGAAAGTCATTTACGTGAAACTCATAAAATTAGTGCGTAAAACTTACTTGGGGGTCACCCATGCAGAGACACCGTTTACACAGGTAACCAGCAATTTGGTGCAAATAACACCAACGTGAAATTCAGAAACCAAGGCATGATGAACAGTCCACAGTGCTTCAGGGAAACAGATAAAAAACAATGCCAAGTTGCTTCTGCTCATTCTGAGGCCAAATTTCTCAGGAGCAATTCATGTAAAGGCATCTGGGAGCTTAGGCCTATTTCACGCCAGCTGGAAATCACTCTTTCCTTGTTGCAGGATTTACTCAGAGTTTGGAGTCCCTCGATGGTCATCTTGTCCGCTCCTTCTCAGCTCCCAGCATATTTATCTTTAATAATTGAGAGGAAAACTCCTTCAGGACAGGAGTCCATCTCGGACTTCAGAATCCTCCAAGGAGGTGCATTTGGTACCGAATGCCTTTCACAGGGCCGAAAGCCAGAGGCATACAAGGGAGGGTGAGAAAGTTTGAAAATTATCATTGTTATGCAAAGCTTTAGTGCTTCAGATGGTTCTAGAAAGGTTTTGTCTACAACAGGTGAAACGCTGGGCTGATGAATAGGTGACCTTCCAACTCAGGCACTGACTGTGAGAGTATCTTCTAAGGATTTGTTTTCCTGCTCCTCAGAGCTTTGGAAAGCACGTAAGTCTGTGAAAAGGAGAAACATGTCCACAGAAAACATGTCCAAATGACAGGTTTTTATGGTCTAGACATTCCAGAATTCCATAAGATTTATAAGGCTCCAATAAAAAGCGGTAGAAAACCCATAAAACTCCAGTGGCTTAAAATGAAACATTTTCACAAAGTGAAAATCAACCTGCTTTGATTAAAAAACAGTTCAAAGAGCAGCAAACCGATGTGGTGTAACACATTTAGTGAGCATGTGGCCTTGTTGGCGTCCTCTAGAGCCATTCTTCCCTTCTTTATCAATGGTAGCGCACGAAGACACATCGATAGACCTCAGTGATTATTTTTTTAAAGAATTATTTTATTTTTTTCTTGTTTCAGAACTTTTGTTTGTTTGTTTGTTTATTTTTATGGCCGGCTCAGCCCGCCCTCAGGGCAGGGCTGGCGCAGCATGTGGTGCTGGGGATCAAACCGCGGCCCCTGCATCCGCCCAAGCTTTCCTAAGCAGGTGCTTTAGACCACTGAGCCATTCTGCCGGGCCCTTTCAATGATTATTTAAGCTTTTGCCTGCCACGGTTTTGAGACTACTCGTCCTTGTGAGGTGCATTAGGAAGGAATATTGCTACTCTAAACCACGTTTCGGCAAACACACCACCCTGTCACCAACACACACGTGTGTAGGCTTTAGGTTTTCATTTGGAAGAGGAACACTGGGCATCATTCATTTCCCTTTGGAGGAGAGTCACTTGTGTCCAGTTTAAGAGCAGTTCCACTGTTGGATCAGAGGCATGGTTTCAATCAAGCTAGATTTTTTTAAAAGTTGATTTTATTGTTCACTCTGAATGTAGAAACAGGTGTAGTAAACACACAGTTCATTTCAGTTTTTCTAGGTCAAAGCCTTCTATAAAAGGCTGTGTGCTTGGGACAGAGATCTTTAAGTCTCTGTGTCTGCTGCTTTGCATGACAGAGAGGCTGATGGGAGGAATGTGTCTCAGGGAGCTCGTAGGACGAGAAGCCAGCTCTTTGTCCATTTAGGGTCTTTAGGCCCCTGGAATTTGTCCCAGTCTAATGAAAGCTTTAAGAAATGCTGTCACCCTGAAGAGCAACCGGGATGGGTGCAGAGACGGTTTTCTAGCAGGCAGATTCTTTCTGCACAGCAGCGGCAGCCTGCTTCTCCTGTGTCGGGCACCTGTCAGACAAGTTCACCGTCCCAAGGCTGCTTCCGAGCACGGCATCAGAGCACAGCTATGTGGATAAGCATAGTTAGATTTTAGGTACAGTTTTGAGAATTTGTATTTTCTCATTAGCAAGCAGCTTACAGGGGTACCCTGTGCTTATTGGGAGCTGAGCACGTGTCCGGAGGTGCTCTGGTATTGACTCTGTATTCACTCATGGAGGAACTTCTGTCTTGTTTGCCCTAAAAAGGGGAAAACAAAGCTAAAGAGAAGTGAAATAGTTTCTCAGCTTACCTTGGGAATATGTGGACGACTGGGACTTGGCCCTTTAGGCTGGACACTTGCTTGTCTGTTGCTACTTTTGCGTGTGTTGGATGAGGAGGGAGCCTATCCCCTCCACATGTGGCCCTGAGGTGACGTGGACCCCACGGCTGTGGTGTGCATGGCTCAGTGTGGAGATGCCAGGACAGGAGGGGAGAGCCACTGAAATGGAGTCACTCTTGGGTCTCTGGCTGTGCCTGTGTGCTGCCTGCTCTGCGATCTGATTAAACTGTCTACTCTGACCTCACCTGTGTGGTGGAGGGTACCTGGTGGTCAGCTTCAGCCAGCTCAGCTGAGTGAGTGCGTGTGGAGGGCCCACCTGGGGACTGTCACTGGCAGCGCAGGAAGCAGCAGTGCAGGGGGGGAAGGGGGCTGTTGGTTCTGGTGCTGCGGAATCTCCCAGAGGAGCTTGTCATACTGCCTTTCCTGAGATGAACTCGGCTGTTCTCACTGTTGAAGGAGCTTGGGACCTTGTTGTTGCCTTTGGGGGAGCTCTGATCCTTAGGTTGAGCATCACCTCCTGGCTGTGGAGGGGAGGATGGTGCATCGCTCAGTGTCCTGGAGCAGCTCATTGTGCTGGCTTTCCTGACAAGGACTTGGCTGATCTCACTGTCAGAGGAGCCTGGGACGCCAGGGTCACTGAGGATGGCTGTTGCACTTTGGAGAGGAGCTCTGGTGCTTCCTTTCAGCGTCACTTCCTGGATTCAGGGCAGACGCCACAGCCTGCTGGCACGGCTCCTTCAGCCCACTGGCCTAGGTTTCCACCACTGACCTTTGGGCCTTCTCAGTGCAGATCCTTGAAACAGGCCTGTGTGAGACATTGTCAGGAGTGCTAGGTCTCCAGCTGGACTTGTGGGGGCATGGTTTTGGGCTGTAGGTCTTTAGCTGGACATTGCTATGGGGTCCAGGCCTGCATCTGGATTCTTCGTGTCTTTATTGGGTGGACACATTCCCTGCACCCTCTGCATTCGATGCTTTGGGTGACTGCTATGTGCCCTGCATTAAATTATTTCCCTGGTAAGCCCTGAATACAACACTATGAGAGCTGGAGCTACGCTATCCAGAAGTGGCTCTATCCAGAAGAGGAGAGCTTTTGCTCTGCTCCTCAGAGAGAGGAAAATGCAGTTGTCTGGAAACATTTAGGGTCTCTGTCTGACCTCCCTTTCTTCCTGGAAACCAGTGTGTTTTTTGCTGCTGTCTTCTGCGATTCAGGTGTTGACGTTAACCTCAGGGTGCAGAGGGGAGAGAAGCTGGACTGTGAGCAGGCTCAGTGGCCCATGCCCATAACGCTATGGTTCTGTGAAGCTGAGGTACCAGGACTGCAAGTACAAGACCAGGCTTGGCAGTTTAGAGACTTGCTCTGTCTCAAGGGAAAAAATAGGAAGGGCTGGGGATATAGTGCAATGGGAGGGCCTTTGGTTTAATTCCTAATAGAGTAACAAAAGGAAAAGAAACAAAGAAAGGGAAGGAAAGGAAGCCTGGTTGTGGTGATGCAGGTTATGTTTCCCAGAAGTGCACCGGACAGGATTTGGGTGCAGCTCAGGAAACCCTCAGGGGAGGAAGAGAGACAGACTAGGTAACGGGGACTCCCTGAGCAAACCAGGATGTTAAGAGTGGCTGCTCCCCATCACGGTGTGTTGCCACGGCAGAATCCCTTGCCCGGAAGACCAAAGGGTTGTGGGGTTGGCAGGCAGGGAGGGAGCAGGATATCAGGGTGCAGGGGCCCCTTGGCGGGGACAGCTCTTCAGACAGGAGCATCTGGGAGGTGGTGAGCAGCGCCTTTCAGAGCAGCTGGGGAGGGAGCGCTGGTCCTGAGGGAGCTCTGGGTGTCATATGAGCTCTGCTGTCTAATTTAGCACTAACAGAAATGAAACTTACATTTTTGTCCCCCCCCTCTATATATACACACACATATGTATATGAATATATACATATATATATACATACATACATACATACATACATATATTCTTCAGTTAGGGGAAGAGCTGTGAGATTTGATTATCACTGTAAAACTCCAGCTATAGACAGCAAAGCTTCACCTTGCATTGATCCTGATTGAGATGACTTATGTATACAGCAATCACACATCCACTTAAGCCTTTCATTACAGCAATGTACAACTGAGTTTGTCTAGAAGGAAATGAAAATAATAATTAGTTTGCTTTGCTTATTTTTCTTTCTAATAAATGAAAGGTTTAACTTCTCATCATATATTGTAGAAAAGAACAAAAGAAAAAAGGAAACAAGAGCAGTCAAAGGCAATATACAAATGGCATTTCCAGTTAACGCTGAGAACGCACCAGCCATGAAGCTTTGTAATGTGCTGGAAATTACCCAGGGCTTGGAGAAGGGCAGGGAGGGGTTCAGGGTGGGATTCTGTCCTCGGTAAGCTGCTGGGGCTTAGAGAATGAGTGTAACTTCTCTGATATTGATTCTCCTTTCCCATATCATTGTGAAAATATTTGATGGAAAATCGAAAGCTTTCCTTAACAGTGCCTTGCGTGTGATAGGTACACAAAACGCAGAGTCCACACATCTAATAAAAACCCATTGCACGGCATTGCTGAGGATTCTGGAGTTGACAGCACAGATTCCGACCCAGAAATACTCACACCTCTGAATGCGGCAAAACACGTATAGCTTCGGGAGCCCAGATGAAGAAGCGGTTGTGGGGTAGAGAAGTCTTTGCAGAGAAATAACATATTTTGAGTTGTATTTAATAAGATGTAAACAAACTTATTAAAGGCAAACAGAGGCCCAAGTAGCGGGGTAGAGCATGGCTGGGAAGGCGCATGATATTAAACACTATAGAAAGGATCATCAGGGCATAAGTTTTTGAGAAAGATGTTTTGAAACTCTTTTGATCAACTTGATGTAGACACTTCTTGGTATATGATAATGGACCCTCTCCACTTAGGTCCTATAAGCATTACAACTATATGCGACTTTCTGGTCCAGTGATGATGAGCATTTTTAGAGACCTGGTATCTGACTGTAATCCCCTGGCACACCTATGTACTGCAAAGTGCTCACACTACAATTCAAGGTGAAGACTGAGGCTTTAGTTTAGATAAAGCAACTCATACATAACGCCTCTTGTCTTAAGAGGAAAATGCAATAACACATGTGCCATAGCTTTGCCACCACTGCAGACTCATCCCTAAACGCAATTTCTGCAGATACTAATGAATGGTTCCTTTTTTTTTTTTTTTTTTGTGGGCCCAGGGTTCAAACTCACGACCTTGCACTTGCCCAGCAGACACCTGTGCCTCGGAGCTATCTCTCTAGCCCCTGAATGGTTACTTTTATGAAATATTCATATGGATGTACAGGATGCAACACAGATATGTCATAAATTGCTATGAATATTCTCTTTAATTTTTATTCATTGAATTATACTTTAAATGAATTAGAGACTTGGTGTTTATGTGAAGAGGGTATTGAGGGTTTTTTTTTCTTTTTTCTTTTTTAAGAAACAACATTCTATCTGTTAAATGGCAGTTACTTTCTTTTTATGATTTAAATAGCAATTTCTCATATTATCAATATAAATTTATTTTATTTATTTAATTTATTTTGAGATAGCTTAACTGGAGAAGATTCTAGCTCTACAATTCTTAACTACTAGGAAGAGTAAATATATATGGAACACTTATCATGTGCCAAATTTATTAGAGAATAATTCAAGCTCCTCAGCACCTTTAGTAATGTCTGATACAGTAGTAATTTTTGCCTCCCCATCCACTGCACTCTTCCTTACTAGTTTTGGGTATAGTTTTGGTTATGTTGTGGTGTAGACTGCTCTCTGCATCCCTTGCCAAGCTGGGGGAATGGAAAAATGATTGAGCCAGTGTAGGGGTTCCTTCTAGGTTCTCGTTTTGATCCGAGAAGTCAGTATTTGCAATCTCAAAGTTACGTCACTGGAATCTCACCAAGGTAATTCCAATCTACCACTTCCCATGCAGCCCACGGTGAAAGTAAAGACACTAAAACTTATTTATAACTACTGGGGAGTCAAGGGGCCCTAAGTCCAGCCATAAAAATGGTTCTCTGAAACAAAGAGAGTGAACCAGGGCCTCACCTGGCTTTATTCAGTGGAGGAGTGGCTTGAGGAGGAATGGCTGAGAATTGTGGGAGGTAGTGAATACTGTGAGCTGAGCTAGGTGGAGGTCCTACATTTACCTCTGCCATATGCAGAGAGGGTATGCAGAGAGAGTAATCTGCATAAGGTCTATTTAGATAGTGTCTAATGTTTTGGATAGTCTGATGCTTCAGCTTTGATGTAATCTTTCAAGTCCCAGGAAGTCATAGCCTCTGTCTTGAGGCTCCTTTCCAGCTGGCAGCACGGAGCATTAGCTCTTCAGCCTGTCTTGACCTGGCTCACATTAAGGAGCAGCAGGTATAGGTTACCAGGGAGACACACAT
Source organism: Myocastor coypus (assembly GCA_004027025.1). NCBI lineage: Eukaryota > Metazoa > Chordata > Mammalia > Rodentia > Myocastoridae > Myocastor > Myocastor coypus. The sequence goes on from PVJA010001535.1 coordinate 25,890, forward strand.
ACCACCTTCAAAGACTATCACCAACACCTCAGCTAGACCAATATACATTGCTTAAGGCCAATAGAGACGATAAACAGAAGTCCTAGCCAGCTCTTACATATCAATACAAGGAAATAGGGCCAGACTCAGTCAAAATAGAGACAGTTGCTCTTCTTTCAAGGAGAGCTGGTCAGGTGGTCCTCCACAAGTCAGGGCTTGGTCTCCCTGTAACAGTGATTGGTTTAAGGGTGTACATGTGACTCGGTTCTAGCCAATGAGATATAAAAGAATATCTACTAGAGGCTTCTGGGTTGGTAAATAGACAAGTGGCCCAAGATGACTTTCACCTCTCCAGAGTGCACTGGACATTCTGAAGTGAGAAGAAAATTCCTGAAACTGAAGCAGCCACCTTGTAATCAGGAGGCAGGAGCGGAGACAACCAGAAGGAAACCAACTCATCTTCTGAGCAGTTGAGCTGCAGCATCAGCCCTGCAATTGACTCTCTCTGGACTGTGTGATGTATTGGAAAAAGGAACGGCAGTGGGCTCAGCCAATCATAGTCGGGCGGGTGGTTACTTGTGGCCAGAAATATTACCACTTGCTTTGTATTCCCATCTTATAGCTTGGATCGGTGACTGATTCAAGCGTTTCTAGATATCAAGAAAGGAAGAAAAAACAGGTCTGTGTGCAACCAAAGCCCAGCCTATTTATCCTGTAAAAAGCAGCAGAAGTTTAAGAAAGTATCTTTCTCCTCCTTCTCTCACACATTAGACTTTTGCATTAAAAACAAGAGTTTACCCTCTATCTCACCACCCCAGGATTTTTTTAGTAATTTGGGTGAGCACCAGCATAAGGCAGAAGCTGAAAACACACCGTGTCCCTACCAGGCAGCCTTACCCATGATGCCACATGGTTCGCATTTATGAGTCACTTCATACCGATTTTGTGTTAAGGGCACATTATTTTATTGTGCAATAACCTGGTGGGAACCTGGTGGGATAGGTTATCTCAGATGGTGGGATATACTCCAGAAAGGTCCCACATCTCCTAAGAGGCAGAAGCGAGACATGGTCCAACTTTTACCAGCATTTTCAACAATTATCTACACTTTACATGCTCAGCAAATGAGGCTCCTCCAGCTTCTTTCATACTAGCAGAAGGCAACCACTCTGCCAAGAGAGGCTTCAGCAGGAAGGATACAATTTGCTTTTGCCAAAACAAAAATGGAATGAACTTAATGTGGTGCCTTGCTGCTTGCAAGGGAATTATAATACCTTCTGTTTGAAGAGATGGAAGAATCCACCTTGACCAATTTTCCTCATCCCTCCACCAGCAGTGCTTACTCAGCTTTGTGTGGAAACTCCTGGTGGTCTGAAATGACTCACAGTGGTGTGGTTCCAGGTATTAGAGAACTTGCTCTTGCAGGGCTGGTGAGATAGGTCAGCATACTAAGCGCCGACCTGGCAAGTGCAGGGACCAGGATTCACTCCCCATCGCCACATGCCACGCCAGCCCTGTCCACAGGTGTGCTGAGCTGGCCACTGAGACCGGGTGTGGTGGTACATGCCTGTAATCCTAGTGCTGGGGAAGCTGAAAACAGGAGGATCGCTATGAATGCAAGCTGAATAGTGAGACCTCATACCACAATAATAATAATAATAATAATAATAATAATAATAATAATAATAAGATAATGCAAGTGTACTTCTACAAGTGCAATGCTGGGCACCACAGTGATCTCGTGTTTACCTTCCTAACACAGAGTCTCGCTTGTCTTCATTTAGTCCTTTATTTCTCATTAATATAGTGCATAAGAGAATCTCTAGTACTATAGAGTTAAAACACAAATTAGAGGGGAAGCAACCCTAGTACAAGTCCCTAAGGGAATCTGAATGGTCTGTTTAATTGCTACTGTAAGGGTATAATTTTCTAATCATATGAGCTCGTTGAATATAGGACAAGAAGTGGACTTTCCTTCCTTGTGCCAGCAGGTACGTGAGAGACTTGGAGTTGCTGCCGTGATAGTGCTTGCGCGCATGGTCGGGCAGCCTTTGGAACTACTGTACTGCAGGAGTATAGAAATGTTTGCAGATGTTGCCTAGAGAAGCTTTAGAATACTGCAGGTGGAGCCTAACAGGTGACTGTGGCAGTGTCAGGAAGAGAGATGCTTTTGGGATATCTCAGGAATCCACACGATCCCACTCATCACAGGCTCAGGGTGCAAAAAATGGAAGTGTTTAATTTGAAAAGGGAGTCCCTGTGATACTTCTTGAGAAGGGCCTTCTAGGAAGTTGTTCCCAGGTTCATGTATTGTTCTTGGGCATGGAGGCATTCACAGGCTCCCGAAGCCATCGTCCCAGGCAGCCCAACAAATATGCAAGGCAGCAGTTGACCTTGGCATTTTCTACACGATGCCGGTTTTGCTGGTATGCTAAATGCAAGAGTTGTGGGGTAAGGAAGGTTCCTTACCAGGTCTCAGAGGAAAGCCTAGGCGATAAGGCAAGAAGCTTCTAAGAGAGTAGTCTGTGAAGGTGGAAAATGCCAGGGACTTGGAAATACCAGAACCATAGAACATATATCAAAAAAAGTTGCAGCCTGATAGTGGCACCAGCCTGAGAGAGGGTGCATGGGATGCAAGCAGCAAAGCTAGAGGAGTGGAGCCTCTCGGGTCCTCCAGAACTCACGTCTTGCAGTCACGTACCCTGGATAATAGATATGGAGCTTTAGGACTTAACGTTTGCCCTACTGGGTTTCAGTATTGCTGTAGTAAATTATTTTTCTATTATATTATTCTTTTGTTTTGGACGAGAATGTTTACCCTTTGCAATTGTACCTTAGAATTCTGTGATTTGCTTTTACCTTCAGCTAGCAAAATTTATGGAAGTGATAAAGCCTAGTTTTTATCTAAAAAAACACATAGATGTGAAATAGTTTTGATGCAAATCAATTATATGTGTGACATAAAAATCAGGCATTGCATGGTTAGTGGGGAATGCTCAAAATATTCAGCATTATTTTCTTTCTATAAATGAGTACATGAGAAAGCATAGGTTTCTGATTTTCTCATTTAGCAACTGATCTCAAGTTACACTATTTTTCCAACCAAAAATCTAACTTTTTTCAACAACTACATGTTTCCTTGCTCTTCAGGTTTACCTTGAAATTTGCTTTTGATTTTCACTGTGGTTCACAGCTAAGTGTTTGCCTTGTGTCTCAGAAGAGACTTGGACGGACTTTTGAAAAATACTGAAACTGTTAAGACTTCAGAGAATTGATTATTGCATTTCTAGGTATACAGGAGACAACTTCCTCATGGGACATGGAATTAGGACCTTGCTAACGTCTTCATTTGGAGATTAAAGCAATGCATTTAGTGTGGCACTGACAAGGGGTAGACTGTGACCATTAATTAATCTCGATAGGTCCACCTCATTGAATTAAAACACCAAGAAGATTAAGACACAAGTTCCTGGCTGTGTCTAGGGGTCATAGAGGTACGATGTGGGCCACTGTGTAGTCTCCTATTCATTCCTTTGTGCGCTGTTCCTCTTCCTGGCCACCATGCAGAACACAGCTTTGCTTCAGAGTTCCTTTCACTATGAGTTTTGCAGGGAGCCTTGCAAGCATGTGCTAATCTCCTTGACCATGAGCCGAACTGTACCTTTAGTTCTTCAAGATGTACATGTCCGAGTCACTCATCGCTGATAGGGGAAAGCTGGCTGCCGTGGGTACTGTTCCTAAAGCTGTTATTCCTATACTTTTTGTAATTACCGAAACTGCCTTTAAAATAATCTCTTTTTTTAATCATTGTTTTTTGGTTTTCTGGTCTGGTTTCAGATTGTGTAAATTTTCATTTCTGACTTTGTTGTCTAAGAGTGAGTGACTTTTAGACTGTGCCCTCAGTCTAAAATTGTAACACACACTTCTGTTGAAAATGAGCGTAATGATAATAATAAACATCTACAGAGTGTACATATTGCATTTAATGTGTCATTGAATCCTTATAGCAAAATTGTGCCATGGCTCCTATTCTTATCCTCCATTTTATTTACTTATTTAGCGTAGGATCTGCAGGGCCTCACTACGTAGGTGGGACTCCGAGTGCGCCTCCAGTTTTCAGCCTCCCACGTGCTGGGCTTACTGGCTCGCTCCACCACGCCTGCTTTCGTTTGCTGTCTCAGTGCACCCTGGGGGTGGGGCCAGCCCAGCACACGAGGGATCAAACTTGAGTTCCTGTACCTGCCTAAGCAGGTGCTCAATTTTAAGTAAAGAAACCATGGCACATGGGTTATGCTGCTGCTGAGTGATGACCAGAGATGCAGACAGCCTGATTTCCGAAGCTGTGTTCTCAGCGAGCTCATTGTGTCGCTTTATTCCACTCCTACTCGACCGTCCATTGCTCAAGGACAAAGATGTCTTTGGAAAAAACTTCTTTTTCTTCAGTGCTGTCATAGTATATGGAGGCAGGAAGGCTAAAATTCCCAACGAATCCTTCTAGAAACCTCTTGGGTAGCATTTAATTTCAATCATTTTGAAACCATGACATTCTCTATTATCTCGCTTAAATAATGAGATCATCTCAGTGATTCCGGGGGGTTTGTTGCATTTTATCAGTGGTGTCTTTGTTGCACAATTTACATTTTTGTTCTTGAAGATACAATAAAAGATTTATGTCTGATGGGCTGTGATGTGGTTTGCATCTAAGAGAAAAACAATTCCTTCCAAAAAATACCATATCCCCAAATGATTTCATAATTGTAAACAGTGTTGACGAGCTCTTTGGCTTAAATAAGTTTATAACATATTTGCTGTGTTTTTGTGTAGATATGTTTTGATGTGCTTGCTAAGGAAAAATAATTAAAATCCCTTTGCCATTTCTAATTGAGAAGAAAGAAATGAAACCCATTAGCTGATGTCTCCCATCATAAGATTTTTTTCCTCCCCATTTCATTCCAGATTGGTTTCAAGGATTAACTTGTGTTAAATAGTTTCAGGTCTGAACGTCAGCCATGTTTCTCATTATTGGAGATCAAAATGGCTTAATGCTCTTTGTGTGTTGGTACCACTAAACACAAGGGGATCTTAAAACTACAGACTCCTGATAGAAGTACCACATTTTCTTAGGCAATGTGCCTTGCAGAGCTTGTGAATTTTCTGCAGTAACTGCAGAACGAATTCTTCATATTGAAAAGTTTCAACATTGTGGGGTGTTGTACAGGCTAGGCAAGACTTCTAGGAGGTATTCCAGGGCTCCAAAGCTTTAGTCCCATTCTACGTGCAACTGTGCAGTTGTGCATTCAGCTTTCTACCATGCATGTCATCAACTCGTTGGGTTCATTTTTCAGTAGAACATTGCCATGCATCTGATGGGATAGGAATTTATCATCTAAATTAAACCATCAGTGTCTGACTAAAGCAAACCGGATCTTAAATTCTGACTTGACTACTAGGTATAGGTGGCCTAGGTGGAGTTTGAAAACTTTGCTCATCAGCAAAAGCGATCTAACGCCAGTCATCTGTTGGTTGCAGAAAAGCTACAACAGCTGTGCCTAGAGCTGAGCAACTGCTAAGCCCCGAAGGGCGCTGAAGGTGGTGAGCTGGCGCTGCTGTGTGCTGCACCAGTCTGCTGGGCGCAGACTGAATTTGAAACATTTTGCTCTTTATGGCACTAGCATTTCACCAGGAAATTTCTAGATATGATTCATGCCAAGAGAAAATTTGAGGTGCAGAGAGGCATTGGGCAAAGGCTGTTCTCTTCTTCCTTACTCAGGATCTGAACCAACAGAGAGAGATGGCCAGGCCATGGGGCAAATGGAGCCCAAAATATTATTTTTTTCATTGATGAAGGCACGTGTCTTTGGCTTCTCCATGGAAAACCCTAGAAGGAGCTGAGTTTGTCCCTTCAACTGACCGGGGACACTGGCCTCTCTCCTAAGGAAAAGAGACATATGTTCCCACCTGACAGATGATCTCCCAGAAAAGACGACAGAGGTCTTCCTGCACATCACAGCTTCACCTCTCAAGAGGAAGTGGTGAGCATTATGCCAGTGATGGTCTCCAACATGGAAGAAAACATCAGAGGTGAAAATGAGAGCTCCCCACTGCGTATTCTGTAGAGTTCAAGAAGTAAGTGAACCAGATTTGTCACTCAGTGAAGACATAGCTTGGGGAATGAGTTTGGACAGAGACACAATTAGGGTAAACTAGCTCATGTGGACAAACTTAGTCTTTTCTTCTAGATCTATAAAGTCCTGAGGATGTAACATCTCATGATCAAATGTGAGAATTCAGCAAAGTATCTTTTCTCAGCCACTCTGTGCCCTAAGCCTCCCTGTTACTTTTTAAAATTTTAATTATTTTTGATAAGAAATATCAATATGATAGTTTCTCAACACATTAGTAGTACATTCACAATAATTGACACATTGCCTAGTGCCCTCCTAATAGTAATGCAGAGCACAGGGTGTGGACATGATACATTTTCTAACTGATACTGGTGAGGAAAGAAACAAAATTCTTTCCTTTGAACTGAGAGGAATTAGATGTATACATAGCCCAATTTTCCGTAGTTGAAGTGGGTTACTGGTGAAACTGGCAATGTTGGAGGCTGTTGGTTTAAGCCTCTTTCAGCTCATCACACTAATCTAGTTCTGCGTCCCTGTAACTTTCTAATTTACAATCTCAACTCTGTGCTCTTACACCAGCTACATCAAAGTCTTCATACCATGGTAACGTATGGGGGGGATGATAGCAGCCAAAGTGGTGAGAATGAAGCGAAGGAGAATGGCTTGGTTTCTACTTTGTTTTGGCTTTGGACAGAGGTGAACTGTTTTGTTCTAAGACTTGCCCAGCTGCTTAACAAATGCGTATCCATGGTCAACAATGGAACCAGAGTAGAGGGTGTAGATAGCTGAATGTGAGCCACAATTACTACTGTTAAAACAATGCAAAGCACATGTCCTGGTGACAGGGGTGTGGGGACAGCAGGCAGCACATGCACCACACAGACGTTTGAGGTATGTTTTCAAGTTGGGCCTTGCAGGAGGTCCTAGCCACACACACACTGTCAGTCTCAGCATCCCAGATTGTGCATGAATAGCAGGGCCCCACATGCACACATTGCCCCCCTGCCAGGCTGTCACATGAGAGGCTTCCTAAGGCCTCTTATACTACTTTTTTTTTTTTTTTTTTAAAGCACCTATGTCATTGTTTTCTAATTTTTTTTAAAAGCAGTTCCCAATTTTTCACTGGAAACTCCCTAGGACTCGGGTTGATCAATCTGGGTTGTAGCTATATCAGTGGCCCTAGGCATCCGACATATAGGACTGACCGAGGAAACACCTTCTGGAGCTGAATTGACCAACAGTTGGCTTCCCAACTGGGGTCAAGGGCACAGACTCTGTGTGTGGAAGTTCTGGTTTTGTTCATAGGATACCTCCCAAGGTGTGACCATCCAGTCATGAATGGTAGTTCTTAAGGGCATCCAACATCCTTGGAAAATTAATCACAGCAACTTGTTTGTTTGTTCACACAGGGACATCTAGGCACCAGGGTAGTTACATTTAATCTTGAACTTCCCTATGTCCTTCTGGAAAACAGTTTTTTAAAAATTATTTTTATTTTTTGTAAGACAGGGTCTTGCTCTACATTTGAGGCCCGTCTTCAACTTCTGATCTAGAGGTGCCTGACCTTAAACTTGCGACAATTTTCCTACCTCAGCCTCCTGAGTGCTGGGGTTACAGCCATGTACAGCCCTAACCGGCTCCATGTAACTAGTTCTTTGCAAGGCTCATCAACACTGGAACTCGGGCGTAATGTTTAAGGGGCGCTAAAGGCTGGGGCGTTGAGGTAAACACAACGTCAGTGCAGTATTTTGAAAGCTCAAAGTTAGAGCAAGCTTTTCACGATGAGCCAAATATGAAAATTATAAATGAAGACAGTTGAAGGATTCTTTATCTTACTTAGTTTCAGAATTCCTGATTTCTCTTTTTTCTGGGAATAGCCCCTCCTCTCTCACTCACTTGCTGGGCTCTACCTCTGGCTCTCCAGAAGACGCAGCCTAGGAGACATCCCTGAGGCCGGGACTTCCCGGGCTTCTACCTCTTCATGCATACCCTATGTTTTTGTGTCAGAGGTGGAAGGTTCGGGATGGCACAAAGTTCAGGTGATGAGGCAGGATCATAAGAAACAAAAATCATAAAAAATAGAAGAACTTGCCCAACCTGAAGCATTTACCTTAGGAAGATTTAACAGGAAAAAATGGTGCATGTTTAATAACCAAATAGCAAAAGACTGAAGTAAATAAAAATCCAACCCTGGCCGGCCACGGGCTGCAGTGTTTATTTCTTAGCCGTCTGTCCACGCATGGCTCTGTTTTTGCTTGCCTTGTGCTTTATTGGAATTGGATTTTGCAAGGGCCTTTGCTGACACTGCTCTGCTCGCCCCGCGCGGTGCAGAACGCCTCTGTGCGCACTGGGACTTCAGGAGGGAGCTGCTTGCGACAGGAGAGCCAGGGCTCCAGTGTGCCTCCTCTCCTACGGGAAGGGCTTCCTTCATTTACATATGAGAAAGCAGGAGCCAAAGCGAGGGGAAAACACAAACACAACATCTTTAAGAGCCTTTTGGAAGCACAGCGCCAAAGCCGCGATGCCAAGTGGTTGTTTTTTTAGTTTCTTGCAAAGCGGCAGCTCCAAGGGGGAAGAACTACATTCTGAGGAGCGTCCAGTTGCTTGGGCCCAGAAAGAGGGTGCTGTTGGTGGTGCAGCCGGCCCGGGTGGGAGGGGGTCAGGGAAGGCAGGGTAAGTGCACCAAGGCGACTGGAAACTTGTGCAGTTTCATGTGCCTCCAAACAGGGAAGCGAAGTGCTGGAGAGGCGCGGGGAGGAAGGCGAAGCCCCAGGCAGTTTGTTCCTTCAGAGGCACAGCTGTGGCGCGATCACAGTATTTCCCCAGTGTGTTCTTTGGAGCGCCTTACCTGGCGCCGACAGCGCACAACAGAAATGTCAGAAGGCTGCTGGGATGCAACTGAGTTTCTCCAATGGCCCCTTCCTGCAGCACAAGGTGTGTGTCTGCCTTACTTATGTGACCCTTATTCCCCTATAACACACACACACACACACACACACACACACACACGTGCACACACACACTCTGTCTCTCTCTGTCTCTGTTTCTCTGTCTCTGTCTCTCTCTGTCTCTGTCTCTGTCTGTCTGTCTCTCTCTCTGTCTCTCTCTGTCTCTCTCTCTGTCTCTCTGTCTCTCTCTCTCTGTCTCTCTCTCTCTGTCTCTCTGTCTCTCTGTCTCTGTCTCTCTCTCTCTCTCTCTCTCTCTCTCTCTCTCTCTCGGCCTACAGGCTTCAGGCAAACTCTCCTGCTGTGCTGACTGTGCGAAGGTGAACTATCTTGGCCCACAGCAAGGGAAACACGACACAATGGACCCGCTACCAAAGGGCAGATTTCTTGTTTTTTTATGGTCTCTCCAGATACGGAACTGCAGATAGAAGGGCGTAACTTTTTGTGTGTGTGCATGGACCAGTCATATTAAAGCTGGCTACACATTAAAAACATCTAGGGAGCTTTAAAAAGTATGGATGCCCAGGTCGTACTTCAGGCCCATTAAATTAAATATCCTAAGGGTGGGAAGTACGCATCCCCCAAATTTTAAAGCCCCCCAGGTGGCTGTAATGTGCAGCCAGGTTTGAGAAGTCTTGACTGGGGGCTGGGGCCGCAGGCAGCCCTTTTCTGTCCACCCCAAGAGCTCACTACTCTGCAGCCATGCAAGCTAAGATTGCCTTTTTGTTTAATTCCATCCAGTGGCATGCAGCTCGATTCAGTGAATATTTATTCAACTGCTCCTTTACCCTTCATTTCTAGTTGTGTTCCCAGTGGGTGTCCCAAGGCACACCATCGGCCTTGTCCTGTGTTCCAAATATGTTTTAGGGTATGCATGTCAATCTGTTTTTTTTTTTTTTTTCAGACATATCCCTAAAACGTGCCACCTTAGATGCAGACTGCAAGTTGCTAAAAATTATGCATTGTATTCGGAGATCGTCTTTTATTCTGACAGAAAAAGTTCCGAGCAGGTATCTGCGTGTGCATAACCTGCACCTTTTATTGTGTTCTTTCGTCTGCATGCTTTAGTGTGCGCTGATGAACTGAGCTGAGAAACGGTGCTCGGCTTCCGAAGATCGCCAGGATGAGGGGCAGACCGGCAGAGTGCACAAGGGGTGAGAGCGCGGCCAACTGGCGAGCCGGAGGAGGCGAGCAGAAAGGTCCTTGCACCCCTCGGGGGTGCTGTGCCCAGCGAGGGCCGACGGACGGAAGAGTTTCAGGAGAGGAACCATTCTTCCATGCAGGATTTCAGGTGACTCTGCAGATTCGGGGAGCAAGACTTGAAAGTGTCCCCGAAAGCTATGCAGGGAACGCAGGAGGACACAAGAAGAAAGCTGCCTTCCGCCTTGGACTCTGGTCTGTCGGATTCATGCCTCTAACCCATTCTGACCTCATGGCTGAGTTTCAAAGTCAGGAGTTTGCAGTTTGTAGCGGCTGAGCAGGTACCAGGTGGGAGAGGACGACAGTGTCCTGCTTCTGGAAGGTGACAGAGAGGGCTCGGAGGAGGGTCTGGGAAAGGCGGCTTAGAGCTGGATTGTCTCGGGGTTTCATTCACCAGCTGTGAAGCCTTGGGTAAGTCATTTGCTTTGGTTTTCTCATCTGCAAAATGAAAACATTCATACCTAGCTTTTTTTTTTTTTTAGATGAAGGTTCAGTGTATTAGATATTGTGTATGTTTGACCATAGGAAATGTTGGTGAGATATAAGTATGCTTGTTATAGAGGAAGATACGGAGATTTCTCTGTCTCTGTCTCTGTCTCTGTCTCTCTCTCAAGGGTGGTGAGTGTTTGTGCTCCCTTCTACACGTGGCCTTCTCAGATACATGCTCAAAAGGCCAGCAGCAGACTGACTGCCTGATTGTGAAGAGTGTGTGATCATGGATGTACAGAACGAAATGTGTTTTATGGTCGAGTGAATCAACTGAAGCACCATGATGAAATACCTCATTTTCAGAAAGTTCTCTGATAAGTTTATCCAGTCTCTCTTACCCACACGTCCATGCGGCAGTCCTCTGTATTCGTCCTTTCAAGATTCAAGCCCTCAGAAGACCAGCCTTCCTCCACCTGAAAAATCTAATCCAACCTCACTATGGCTAACTTGTCACTGTTTTTCTACTTTGTAAGATGTGGCAAAGATGGCGACGCTTGGGAAAACCTGGAAGAGTGCTTGGAATTTCCTATGGCAGAAGTGAGGCACTGTATCTTATAATGATTAATGAGAATAATATAAGAAAGAGCATAGACATATATTTAGGAATAAAAATAGTAAGGTAATTGTTTTGTTGAAGCACTATGTGTAAGAAAAGTAGAGGAATAACCTTGAAATTTTGGCGGAGGCTACAGATTCCAAATTGAGAATGGAAACTCATATATTTCTATAATGCTATAAAAGAATAACCGGCCTCTTAGAAAACTTGATCTCAGATTTTTCTCAGAATAATTTATTTTTATTCTCTTATTTTGATTCTTTATGGTATGTTTATTTATTTGTTCCCAGGCCTTGTCAGGGACATTTGGGGAGAGGTCCAGGTCTTGGTCCACTGAGAACACACCTGCTTATGTTCCTCTTCTACCTGAAGTCACCGTCTGCTCTGGGACGGGAGTGGGAGACTGGACTCCCTTTCTGACTAGCCAAATGTGACACGAAAAGAGGAGAATTAGAAGATCAGCAGGGGTCTTTGTGGTTGGCCCCGCAGGAGCTTGCAGGACACAGATGTTCTTTCTGCGCATGCGTCCTTCATCCTGAGGAAGGCGGACAGGGTGGAGAACTCAGGAGAGAACAGAGTCAGTACCTTCGATTTCTGCCGGAGTAGCATAATGTGAGCCATTAATTTCGGCCCTAGATTCTGTTCTCTTGCAAAAACCTTACTTTTGGTTGTGATTCTTTGATGCATCTATGACCATAATCAGGAAATATGGCACAAACAAAAATTCAAAAAATACATTTTTTATGAAAATGTAGAAAGAGAAATTCTGAATTTGAAGCAACCCTACAGATACCGCGGAGAGAAGGCAGACCCTTGGTCTTGTGGCGAGGAGCGAAGTCCTTGCTTGACACAGGCACCTCTGGAACTTGGGCCTAGGGCTGTGCTAAGGACCGGAACCAGGGCCACAGCCAAGGGCCTCAAATCAGTGCTGTAAGACCTCCCTGTCACATAGCATTTCTGCAAGAAATGTCAATTCCAGAAGGTAAAGTAAGAGGGACCAATCTGCTCCCAAACCCAGTAGCCATAGTACAAGGCTTTAAGATTTCAGAATACTACTATCAGGAAACAAAAGACAAAGCCATTACTTAAGTTCTTCTGGCAACTTCACTGAAAAAGAGGCCCAGTGATTTGTACAGTCATGCACCGCACAATGAAGGTCAGGCCACCAATGGCCCTCAGGATGACGACAGGCTCCTAAGATGATATATCACCCATAGCATGGTGGCCAGCTTAATTTGTGTAAGCACACCCTGGGAATTTCCCACATTCAAGTTGCCAAACCACGTTATTTCCCTATTGTTAAATGACACATAACTTTTATTAAAACTCAGATGGCCTGTTTTTAAAAAAATAATCTGAAGTATATCTAGAGTAGCAGACTGCGCAGAGAAGGACTTCATTGCTGGTTGAGGCCAGCCTCCTCATTTCATTGAGGAAGCTGATGCCCAGCTACTTCCTGGCCAAGCGAGGGGTAGACTTCTGGTCTTGTAAGAGCTGTGTCTGTTACTGTAATGCCAACCATTCTTGTACACGTGGTCCCAGCAGCATCCTAAAAATTTGCTGTTTGAGTCCCAAAGTGGGTGCAGGAAGGGATGGGTGTGGTACATAACCACTGTGGCATATCTGACCCATCAATGCAAACTTTTGTGTGGCCAATGGGGCAAGTGGCCAAAAATCCCTAAATGGAGCCAGAGCATGGCATGGTCAACTCAATCCAATTTTTCTGGTCAGTTTAAGTATTTAGAGGGAACCATTATAGACACTATAGACACTTTGCTTACCCACGTGGGGTGGAGGGTTCCCTTCATAGCAGAGCAAGGACATCCTTCTAAATGGGCACAGCAGGCACAATGGGAAGGGTACAGATAGACACCAGGGACAAGACAGAGAAGCAGGTCCCAGGACTTCCAACTGCTGCTGGAAGTTGTCGTTTGGTTGTTGGGATGCTAATGGTATCGGGAGAGCATTTGAGAAAACCCAGCCATACTGAATCTCAAGAATGGGGACACAGCCAGGGCCCCATGGGAGGGGAAGGCACCTTGCAAGGCTGCCAAAGAGGATTTAACATGTCTGCCCTTCACCACTCTTGCTGAAGAACGTGAGCTGATATGAACTCGGTGGTGGTATAGAATAGGGGACTCTGAGCCCAGTGACTTATCACTAATTCTTAGGGAGAAAAGTATTCAGTGTTATGGCTCTGAGTTCCCTTTATAGAGTAAAACAAACAAACAAACAAGTCCATAAATGACTTCTGTGTAGCAGAAGGTACCCAGGGCAAGAAAATATGGGGCTGGGAGTTTTTATTCTCACCCTGATAAAAAGTAGCACGTCAGAATATTTCTTGATTTCTTTACCCCACCCTATTAATAAGCAGTAAGAACAATCATTTATTCAGGGATCTATCTATCTATCTATCTATCTATCTATCTATCTAACTATCTATGTATCAAAAAATGTCCCAAAGAATATCCCAATTAACAAGATCTATGCCAAAAATGGAAACAGCGGAAGGCCAGGGGTCCACGACTGTGGGTGATGGCGGTGCTGCCCTCTCCAGTTTCTCGACCCAAGTGGAAGCGGAGCGGGAACTCTCAAGTGAGTGTTATTGTCTATCCCATGGTGCAAAGGCAGCCTAAGGCAGCCTGGAGTATAAAGTCAGAGCAGACTGACGGCTGTACCGATACCCTCGTGCTTGTGTTTCCAACCAAATGGCCAGTGCTCCCAACTAGGTGGTAGGGAGCAACACAAGCGGAGGACGTGGACAGCCTCCCGACCAGAGCGCGAGCTTTCCTCCGTCCTCTTCTTGCTGCTGGGTGACTCCATATTTTAGTGAGGACTACTATAAGATGAAAACAAACTGCTACATTTTTTTTTTTTCGCCTCTGAAGTATTTAGGTTTTCGGACACCCTTACACATGTGAAAGTTAACTGATCAATAATTAATGATTTCTGAAGCAGCTTTGCTTTCTCCCTGCCGGTGAACATTTGTCTACTTCAGAGCCTGAGGTATAAGTGCACCATCCGTGCCTCGGTGCGGAGGTCGCTGAAGAGAACGCCATGCTCACAGGTACCAGGGCTCCGAGGCAGCTGTTCACGTGGGGAAACCAAGAAAGCCACCTCCCCACTGAGAACGCTCTTCCAGGAGGCCAAGAACGTCAAGGAAAAACCAAACAAAACAAAACACCTTGCAATTCTGCTTCTCCACCACTAGATGCTATGCACGTATAAGCAAGACAAAAGACCTCTGGCATTTCGCTCCCTCACTGCTTCCCAGAGCGAGGTAGGCAAATTAAAGCGTCCAGAATTCAACTGAGGTGTTACTAGGAGAGGTAAGCTCAATGTGAACATGAAAAGCTGTCACCAGTTGTTTGGACAAAAACAGTAAAGCAAGTCCGTTGGACACTTATGTTTTAAGTCAAGGGTCATTGAAGTACTGTTGCCTAAGGGTCAAATCCAGCTTGCACTTGTTTTTATAAATAAAGTTTTATTGGAACATGGCCGTACTCATTCATCTGTGGTTGATTTTATTCTAGCGTGAGAGAGTTGAGTAGCTGAAACAGAGACTCTGTGAATTACAGTGCCGAAGTATTTTTATGTAGTTCTTTATAGAAGAGGATGATCAACCCCTTGTCCAAGCACATGCAGCCATGCTAGCTCATTTAATTTACCCAGTTTTATGGATGTGCATGTGAATATGTATTTACAGATAAAGAATTTGGCTAAGGACATAGCATGAATCCCAATCCACGTATTAAATGACTATTGCAGGAATGTATCGCAGTGCTATAGTTATTGATACCCTTGTGCTTGTGTTTCCCACCAAATGGCCATTGCTTCCAACTAGGTGGTACTCAGGAGACAGTGTTAAAAGTACTACAAGGCAAGGCTGCCTCCGTGTGACACATGGGGGACTGGGTGGTTGGTTGGGACATGGCTCCAATGTAATACCCATCTGAATATATTTCTAGGGGCCTGGGGAGATAGCTCTGTGGTCTAAGTACCTGCCTGGCAAGTACAGTTAGTGAGGTTTAATCTCTGCTACAACATACAGTTTGGGCCTGAAGCTGAAACCTGTCATGGTAGTGCACACCCATAATCCCAGTGTTGGGGAGGCTGAAGACAGGAGGATCACTAAGAGTATGAGCTGTGTAGTGAGACCCTGTACTAAATAAATAAATAGATAAGAATTTTTTAAAAATACTATATCTTAAGGAACCACTGCAATACAATGAGTCAAAGACTGCCGATGGGAAGGCAGAGGAAACGGTGTGAATTGTGATCCAAACCTGACCAGGCACATTTGGCTAACAGGCAGTAGGCCAATGCCCCTCTGGTTCAGAAGTGTGCAGAAGATTTGTTCCCGTGGGTCTCATCCAGAGGGAGGGCTTTCCTGCAACATCTTGGTTTCTTCTAGTCCACAAAGGGTCTCTGCTTCCCCAGTGTTAGGATCTGGGTACCTCAGAGCCCCAAGGCTGCCTTCTGGCAAAAGGGAAGGAGAGAGGAGGGACGGAGGGCTGGGTGGCTTTGGCTTTCTAGTTGCCTTCTCATTTTCAGGGATCTATTTTCCCCCAGGTTATGAGGAGCATCGATGTACTAAGATGATTCTTATCTGTGTAGACTACTTACTAACTGCTCACTCGACACGGTCATGGCTAAGTGTGATTATTAATGTTATGGCCATTATTTCTTTTTGGATGAAGGTTCTGGATAAACTGATTGCCTCAGACTCAGACACTGTGGTAGAGGGAAGAATCCGGAGGAGTTGTGCATTCTCCATCCACGTGCTTTCATCTTGGTTCCATGTGACATGTTGGGGCCGCACTGCCAGGGCCTTTGGATGGTCTTTCAATGGGTGCTTCTCTGACTACTGTCCCCTTTCCTTTGCTTTAGGGAGAGCCCTGCTGTGTTGCTAAATTCTTCCACACATTGATGTCCCTCTCCCGAAGACTCACCACTGTGCCTGCGAGATGGCTCCTTCTGTCCAATCTAGTTGACTCTAAAAAAAGAAGTTGCTAATGTTTGATGATGTTTTGAGGGGAGGAAGCCCTTTGGGATGTGAGCCTGGGAAGAATGTAGAAAAGGCTACACTCTGGGGATGAGGGAAGGCTCAGTTCCTGAGGGCTACTGTTTTCTCAGAGTTTGAAGTGAACCATGCTTCACACAAGAATCAATTTCCCTCTAAAGATGGCTGCACCTGGGATCCTACGAGGGACGATCCTTTCTGCTGATTACATGGCAGGGCTGCTCTTGGGGGCTGGTGCTGAAGTGCCAGCCCCAGCCTCTTCACTCCAGGGGAGCATTTGCCCGGGCTTTATGTCAGAACAAATGTCTTCCTGTCTATTGAGGAGGTGCCACAAGGCAGTGACATTTTAGCGAATTAATGTTGAGATAAGTGTGGGATGAGTCGAAGGGGGAAAGACAGAAGATAATGGAAAAATAGAGCCATGTGGAGAGGCGGGGAAGCATCACTTTCCTTTTCATTAAGCCCCCTTGGGAAATGGTCAACGTTAAATGTCACTGCGATGACCACAGTTGTGGCTGGAAATAGCGAGCCATGGAGCTGGCACTGCTGTGACAACTACCCAGAACTAGGAAGAGCTTCATGGAAGGCCTGTCGCTGTCCTTTCCAACTATGTGGTTACCTCTTGCTGTGTACAGTTTGGGATGTTCCACAAATACAATCGTGGAAAATTATCACCAAAAAAATAGTCATGGTCTATCTTTTGCAATTAGTTTAAAGAGTAGCTTAATAGACCTCATTTTCTTTTTATTCCTATCTTTAGATCTGTCTGAGGTGCCCTTCATGCCTTCTACACCGTGAAGATTAAAGTCCAGGGATCCACAGGGCTTTCTCCAGTGCTGAGCTTTCTATTCTGCCCCTGGTCTTTGCCTGTTGGGTGTAGCCTGCTCACTTTCAAGATCTCGGTGTTTTGGGTGGAGAAACGAGAGCTGCAGTCCATCTCTGGTTGCGTCACAGGGTGTCAAGTTTGGCCCCCATCTCTGGCTTCCTGTTGACTCTGACAGAAAGGCTACAACTGGCGACTCACAGAGAAAAAACATGAAGCGCTGGGCCCGGTCTGAATTACTAATCCCTCCATGTCGCATCCAGCCTGACCACTTTCCAAGTGATGCAATG
This sequence comes from Myocastor coypus, assembly GCA_004027025.1. Lineage (NCBI taxonomy): Eukaryota > Metazoa > Chordata > Mammalia > Rodentia > Myocastoridae > Myocastor > Myocastor coypus. Next base: position 43,320 of record PVJA010001535.1, read on the forward strand.
AGCCAGCCAGGTCCGTGACTCAGCCTCCGAGGGATGCCAGCTGCCCTTGCTGACCAGCACAGCCTTGCTTTGGGTTCACCAGGTTCCATCATCGCGTCTAGTGGGGACCCCAGCATGGCGACCACAGCCTCAGAACCATCCTTCCCCAGAAAGAGTGAGGGCCACAGTAGACGGCTTGCGCGGTTCCTCAGAGATGGGCTCCCTCCCCAAGGGCCTTTCAGAGAAAGGGTGGCAGAAATGTCAAGGTTCATCAGCTGGTGTCACGCTTTGGAATCAGTCCCAAGTAGCTGGGTGTGGCGGGGGAAGCTGTCTGAAAATTGGAAGGAGAAAATACATGGGGTGGGACGCGCTAGCCTCTGCCTTTTATTGGCTTCCGTGTCAGTAGGTGCTGCCCTTTGGAGACGTCTGTGGCCCCGTCTTCTAAGTGACTAGATGACTCTTGCTGCCTTTGCTAAGCTCAGAGTCCAGTTACCATAAAACAGGCGGCCTGTAGTCAGCAGTGCAAACGTGGGAGTGGAGGAGCCACCTGGGAGTGCGATTCCGGGAACTCCCAGTCTCCTATGCAAATCAGAAGAAACCGCCTTGCAGCCCGGGCTCCTGGGTCAAATAATTCCTATTCCCGCCTTTCTGTTTTAGCATCATCTCCTGTGGGAATAAGGAATCACGCTGAATTTACGTCAGCTACTGCCTCTCCCCCGACCCTTAAAGTACGCTATATTCCCGTTTGTCCACCTTGCTGAAGAAAACTCCTTGACCCGCAACCTTTGCAACTCTCGAAAGAGAGGTGGAGGGCGTTTGGAAGCTGTGCAAGTCAAAGGGTCACTCTCTCCGAAAGACGCTCAGGATTTTGGGTGGCTGGCGCTGTTGCGTCCTGCAGGCGGTTTTCCTTCTTGGGGTGAAGCTTTCCGTCATTTCTTGCATTCTTTTTGTTTTAAGTAGCCTGTGCTTGATAACTTCACAACATTTAAAAGGGAAAAGCTGTCGAAGGGGGGCTGCAGGGTGGGGTGAAGTCTTCCACACGACCATTGTATGAAACATCCTTCTCTAGCATAGAGCTTCAAAGTGAACTCGAAGAGTGCATCGCAAACCACAGCCTGGGCGCCGGTCACCACCAAGCAGGGCTTTCTGAAAAAAACCTGTGATCCCAGGCCAAAAGAGCGTGAGCAGGCCAGCGCGCATGTTCAGGACGCCCCGGCATGCCACGCGTGCTTACAGATGCGCTGTGGGCCTCCCGGATCCCGGATCCCACCTGTTCTATTTCTAGGGTGAAAGCGCAAGGTCGGGGAGCTCTGCACGCACACAGCTTTTGGTTTGGACTTTTCTTTCACGACATTATTTTAATTGTTGCATTGTAGAATCAAAGAATGTTAGAGAAGTTAGTAGTTAGATTCTAGATATTTCTAGAATCACTCATTCCCTTTCCTTTTATGTCTTACTTGAGCCTCTGTCTCCAAATTTCAGGGTCAAAATCAAGGCCGTGGGGTGCACCACGTGGGTTGACTCCCCAACCCAGATGTGAACTGGGCACCTAATATTTGCATAAGTTGCATACAGTTGTGATCACTGATGCGGTTCGCTCGTCCGTATACCACTGCATCCCTAGGTAAAGGATGACTCAAATGGCCTGGTGACTTCTGTGAGGCAGGTTCAAGGCTATTATGGATGAGTTAAGGAACTCTGTGTGATAGGAACTCTGTACCCAAATAGTTTTATTTCCTTTCATGAGCCAGGGCATCTAAAGTCGCTGCTATTGTGTTACACTTTAAATGGGTTGGATTTTATCTGGCTTAGAGTGATAAGATTTTAGCGTTTGAAGGGAAAGTTAATATTACCCATCCTGAACTTTCCATTTAAAATCAGCAATGGAATCATAAGATTTCTAGCTGTGTAGCTCCATCTGAAACGTGTATATGACCATGACTTCAGTATCTGACAAGGTAGTGCAGTTTTAATTCTGTTCTAAGTGCTCTTTCCGTACTGGAGTTCCCCAGCTAGGATAACACGGAGAATGTCTCCTTCCGCTTCTCCTGGAGAGGGCCCCTTCTCTTGGCTAAGCTGCAGTGGTGGGGTAGGGTCTGGCTCGCACTTACTAAAAGGCACTGAGGTCACCAAGGCCCTTGGGCAATCACCCTGTCACACCCCTGGCAGTGGGGATGGCAGGAGATTGAACCTGAGTCACATGACATAGTGAAACTCCACAGGAAGAAAGAACAGAGCCAGGATTTGAACTCAGGTATGCTGAATTTAGAGTTCTACCCAAATTTTCCAGCTGCCTGGCTTAGGACTCCGAACTGACCCATAACATCAGCAGTGGCCCCAAGAGGACCTTCTCCTATCTGCTCCTTGGGCTCTGAATGATGACCCCTCCTATTTACTTAGGAAGTGTTTACAAAAAATTACAGCTATCCAAGCTCCTTTTGCTTTGCAGCACGTGGAGGCTTGGTGTGCACTCTCTCACAGCCCTTTGACCACTGCTTCCTCTCTCGGCACAGCCCTGGAAGGCCCTTGAACTTCTAATCTTGTAAGCCCTTAGCAATGGAATAGCACGCCAATCACATTTTCCTCATTAATTCAAACTTTTGCAGCATGTTTCTAAGTTGTATATATGGATGCCTCCGTAGGTTAAACACAGATGAAGATGTCACTGAAGACTGTCTTCATTTTAAATGATATCAAACATAAGTCCACATCAAATAGTAATAATAGTATCAGTGAAAGTCCAAAGACTTTCCATTCTTACTTGAACAAGTGGCTCTGGTCGGTTGTCTCTGTGCCCCACCATGGAGGAGAAGGAGGAGGAGGAAGAGGAGGAGGAGAAGGAGGAGGAAGAGAAGGAGGAGGAGGAGGAGGAGGAGGAGGAAGATGAGACAGGGGAGGGCGTGAGGCTGGGGCAGTCCCCACTGCAGAGTCCCTGTGAGTGTTTCTGATGCATTAATGTTGTGTTTTCCTCTCATGCTGCCCAGGCTGGCTCTGCTGAGAGCCCTCACTTTGCAGGGGTCTTTCAGGAGGTTCAGAGAATGAAAGGCTCGGGACTCTGGTCTGTCTTATGGGCCTTGGCTTTAATTGACACTTGTGTCCCAAGCTACTTGGCAACAGCACTAATAGCTAACGTTTGTTGAGTCCTTCCTGTGTGTCCTTGTGCTAAGGAGACTCGGGCACATTGCTCACCATCCCTGAGAACTCTGTGAAGTGCTATTGTCCTCACTTTTCCAAGGGGGGCACACGAGTGTCGAAAGCCGTGACTTAGAGTGTCTAATTAGTGACATGGCTGGAATTTGAATTCAAGTCTGTCTTCTGCTAAGTTACTCATCCTTACTGCCACGCTTCTCTGCTAGGGGGATGAGCAGCTGGAGAGCTGGTGGCGATGGGGTGAATTTCTGTCCCTCGTAGAGGAAAGACCACTGTACAGATGGACAGAGGGGCAGGCATCATGGGTAGATTACAGCCATGATGGAATAGCCAGGGTTACAGAGTTCCTAAGGAGCTGGGGTGGTGAAAGGAGGGCCTATCCAATCAGGTCCAAGTGCTTCGTTGCTTTAATCTCCTTTGGCTCTTGTTGTAACCTGTAGGTCAAGGTAGCAAAGACATCCCCAGCACTCGTTAGTGTAGGATGAATGGGGACACAGCTATTGTGTGGTGCAATGCAGCTCAATTCCAGGCTATGCACTGTTCCGCCTTGGGAGACAAGAGATTAAGTATCCAAGAGTTCTCTTTATTGTATGGG